>WWPM01017829.1:0-30596 GCA_023279145.1 Glomeris maerens | reverse complement strand
GAAACAGCTTCTTACCTTTGTATCATCTTCAAATTTAAGGAACTGTTGAAATAATCTTCAAATTCAGGACAGTTTCTTCAAATTGAGAAATCTCAATCAAACACATAGGAAGTCATTTGAAATTCAGCGACTTTTCTGTATACATATACGCAACTGTATAAAACAGTATTATGCGACTGATGAGTGGCCCAATTAACCGGAATGATCTGTAAATCGTCCACAAACGGGATGAAAAAAATTCCCTTCTGCCTGGAATTCTTTTTTTCTTTTGGGAGTGTTGAAATAGAAAAAAAGTAAGGGTGCCAATGTATAATACCAAGAAGTTGAAGAAGAAGGAGGGTAAAAGCGGTAAAAGACGTTGGCAGAAGAAAAAGAGGAGGAGGAGGAGGAGGTAAAGTGAGGCAAGTGAAGCGAGGATGGGACGATGCCAGGGACGGCCTGGTACCGAGCCACTTCACCCCAAGGTGGGTGGACACCTACCATTGGTTAACAATGGCGTGACGTCACAGTCGACAGGTGAGAGAAGAGAGAGGAGAGAGAGAGAAGTGGCACAAAGAAACAAGCTCACACACCAACACCATGTCCTGCTGCAAGATGGTCACCAGCCACCTGCTCTTGCTCCTGTTCCTGGCCCTTACCGTCCACAGCCAGGGTCAGAACCAAGGTCAAAGTCACTCCTTCCAAGATGGCGCCGTGCCTCAGAGTGACACTGCATCCAGCCAAGTCCCATGGAGCCCAATGCCCAACACCCCAACTTTCCAACAACAGCAACAACCTCATCAAGATGATCAGTCTGCACAATTTGGGTCCCAGTTTGGCACCCAGTTTGGGTCCCAATCCGGTACACTTGGCACCCCCATCAGTCAACCCGAAGACATTGAGCCCGAACTCGAATGGACCCATAGCGCACAGCTGGACACAGATGGCCGAGTGACTTTGCAATGGACACCGGACCAAAGTGGATCTGAAATCACGTTTCAGGTTGCGGCAAAGACAAAGGGCTATATCAGCATCGGCTTTTCGCCCAATGGACTCATGCCCATGTCAGATGTGGTCGTTGGGTGGGTGTCCAATGGAAGTCCAACCCTCCAGGTATTTTTTACTCAATTCTTTTTGCACTTACTGTGGGAGACAAGGGGTCGTTCATAAACCTAGTCAACATTTCCAAAACTAAATCTTTTAGGACATTGTCACATTTGTAACCAGTTGATTCCTATTAATTGGGACAACACGACGCACATAAAAGGCCTTAAAACCTTTCTTAGCTCAAACTTGGGCTCCTTTAATACGCCCTAATAGTAATTACAATGTTTATTATAAATTAAAGTGCGCCCTGATTAACTGAAGACCCAATTAACCGAAACTATAGTGTCTTTTCTTAAGGGCAACTGCTTCAAAAGTTCAAATTTAACTAAACAAAACACAAACATAGGTATGTATATACCATAGTAAATTACATAATTACATTTTCGAATTGTTTACTAATTAAACAATTTCAACCATTTCCAATATACTAATATAACAAAATGCTCTGCGCAATTCAAAGTATAGTTCGTTCATATTGTGACGTCATCACATTGCCAACTACAATTAGTAACAAACTGAAAGTGTGACCTAGTAATGATATTTGAATGAAGAGCGCATATATAAATATTTTTGCGCTGCGAATGGAGTGAAATTAGTGACATTATTAATGGACAGCCCCCTTTTTATGACAATCAATGCGAACAGACAGATGAAGGAGATGAATATACTTTTGTGCAAAAACCCGGAAGCGACCTACAAAAGTAACGACGATCAATAAATAATCCTATTTATAATGGGTTTATTGAATATTTTAGTTTGTGGAACAAAAGGGTTAGAAATACAAGAAAACATTGCAATTTCTTAGAAAAACTTCTTGAATTTTGGCGTGAAAATATAGGGCAAAGCTGACCCCAGCAATTATTCGTGTTTTTAGCTCAATTAAAGAAAAAAATAAAATCCGGTTCAGCGTTTTTATTAAGGGATCATCCATAAAACAAGTGCACAAAGTTAGGCAATTTCATTCACATTCAAATTCACCAAAATTAATTAAGCAAAAAAAAACCTTCCGAATTTCCAATCTTCATGTTAATACATTAATAAACTTCACTTTCACACACTTTACATGGTTTTCTTTATGTACAGCGGATTAACATTCTAATTAATATAACCAAGTTGTATTGAAAACTACATGAATGGCATTATTACTGAACGACCCCTTAACATGTAGGTGGAAACTCTGCATGTGGCATTTGTGTGAAGGAAATGACTAAAGTATTTCAAGGTTTCCCCTTAGTTTATACACACATACACACCCTTTTTCCGAACTTAAACTCACAATATATATGCAGAAAGGTGAATGTGAGATGAGCAATTTCAAAATTCCACATATATTTGAATTTACAATTTAAAATTTCTGTTTTCAAATACTCTTGAAGACCTCAAATAATATTACACAATAGAAGATTGCAGTACAATAACCTTTCCTTTTATGCACGCTATAAGTCACCATCCTATTCACTCCATGAAGGCCTATGGCCTCATCTAATTACCCATCAAGTTTTACTTACTGTACATGTCAGCACTAACATGTTCAAAGTTACAACTTCCCTTCAACAAACTATATACACAGTTTAATTAATAAAAGTTGACAAAAGTAACAACTACACACTCATTCATTGTGTATAATTATACAATTTCTTACGTTTTTCAGGATCGATACGCTGAAGGTCACATCGAACCAGCAATGGACACCCAACAAGATTACAGACTTCTTGGAGGACATGAGAATGAAACTCACACCGTCTTGAGATTCTCTCGCAAATATGACACTTGTGACGAACGTGACATGGTCATCACGGTATACTAATTTGGCAAATCTTATTCATACATATGCTAATTGCGCAATCCTCCCACAACATGAAAACTAGCTAACAAATTAAACGCATTAACAGCAACTTAGCATCTTTATAATGTATACCGGTACGTATCTAAAGTATATCGAAATGATATCGTGATGATCAACTGCTTTTCAGATAGCTTACTATAATAGCCAATCGTTTAATTTGATGGGAAAAAGTCAGTAAAAATGGCGGCTTTAATGAGGAGCACCAGATTGAAGCTGGGATACTTATTCCTCAATAAAGCCGCCATTTTTGTTGGGTGCAGACTTGAAAATGGCGGCCTTAATGAGGGGCACCAGATTGAACTCTGGGATACTTCCTCAATAAGGCCGCCATTTCTGTTGGGTGCAGACTTGAAAATGGCGGCCTTAATGAGGGGCACCAGATTGAACTGTGGGATACTTCCTCAATAAGGCCGCCATTTCTGTTGGGTGCAGACTTGAAAATGGCGACTTTAATGAGGAGCACCAGATTGAAGCTGGGATACTTCTTCGTCAATAAGGCCGCCATTTCTGTTGGGTGCAGACTTGAAAATGGCGGCCTTAATGAGGGGCACCTGATTGAAGCTGTGATGCTTCTTCCTCAATAAAGCCGCCATTTTGTTGGGTGCAGATTTGAAAATGGCAGTGGGCGGAGCTTATACATTGAAATATTGCATCAATTTGGATTATATCTTTTGCAAATTAACTTTTCACAAACTTTCAATTGATCAGTTCACCGCAATTTAATTGAAATTGGTTATCTTTCATTTTGCTCTTGTTACAGCCCAATCTTGAATTTTCAACTCATATTTAACTTAGAAATCCAATAACATAATGTCCCTATAAAAATAACTGTTTTCAGTGAAAGGGTAAAAATATTGATCTTATTTCATTCTCTTTCCAGAATGACACAATGTACGTGATCTTTGCAATGCATGATGACGATCCCCAAGGAACAGTTCTTGTCAAACACACATTTGACGGAAGCAAAAGATTATACTTGGCTGGATACGACAAACCGTACAGTGAACACAACAATAATTCTCCAGATACCGGAACATGGCAGTTGCGAATGCCAAATGTAAATTCAATAGATTTCTAGTTTATATGCCTTTCCTATATAATCTATATTATACACAAATGTATACAGATAACAGTGCAGAAATCACAGGCTACAACAGCCTGCATGAAGGCAATGGTCAGTGTTCCTCCACCTCCATCCGGAAAAGCGGAAATTATCGGGGTAAAGTATCAATATTTCCAACCAAATAAGTTAACAATATTTGTATTTATTGTGACTGAAAGTGTTGAAACTCATTTAAATTATGCACTAGAAGATTCAGGGTTTATATGGCATTGAATTTCTTATTTTACTTTTTAAGACCTTGAGAGTTGTGACATTTTTGGGTTTTGGCATAGAATTTTGGAATTTCAAATCCTACTTTTCCACTTCCAATTGTTGTTGTCCAGTCTTGTGTAACAAATTTCATATACATTTATAGCTTTGTGACTATCTACAACTTCATTGAAAATCTCTTTGAAAAGTTGTTAAACTTAATTTCCTTCTTCAAAAATTACATTATCAAAAGCTAAAATTCCAGAAATACACAAAATTAAGCCCGATTTTGAAATTTCAAAAGAGTTTCATACAATAAGTTGGCACACAAATTTGCATTCAGCTTTCATGAATTAAATGAATGCAGTATACAATGCAAATTGCAAAGTTGGCAGAGCATGAATTAACTCAGGTATAATTTCGAATATAGAACAGTATATAATTGGCAATTATTTCTACACCTAAACCTGGCAATTAATTGCATGTCTTGCAATTGCACACAATTAAACAATGGTGTTGAATGAACTGATAGAAACTAGTGCACGTGCTTCAATGATTTTCAAAGGGACACACTGCATGTTTACAAACCCTTGAAAGCAAACACATCCAGTGTGAAGGTTTTCATTTTGTCAACCTGTCAACCGTGTCCTTTAGATTTCAATTTACATAACACTACATTGACATATTCTAGTTGTGACGTCAAAGGCCTATTTACGCCAGTGCTGCAAAATTCGCAGTCACGAGCACAACTTGTTATTATACAATTTCAGCACTTTATTTCCCACCACTTTACATACATTTAGTATTAAATTAATTATTTATACATATTAAATTGTATTTTAAGCAAAATCTTAATAAAAACGGTTTAAACATCTCAAATTATGCATAATAATTAATTCTTATGCATTAATCAAGTGATTTCTTTTTACTATCACATGTAAAATAAATGTAATAATGGTCTATAGTAATTTATAATGTATTTACTTCATTTTCATATTAAAACCCTTCTAATTTATGAAATCATCTAAATTAAACAATACAAAACTAATTTAAACTATATCTAACTGTATTTTGAGTAGATATACTTCAAGAACTGACTTTGAAAATAAAACAATATTGCCAAAAGTAATAATAATCTGGTGGCAAAGTTGAAATTTTCCCGCTTTTTGTTTTAAAATAATTTAATATATGTATATTTTTTCCCAGTTTGAACCACTGTTCACCAAAGGGCATGAAAACCACGTGACACACATCTGGCTGTACGAGTGTGACAAAAACAATGTGCCAACACAGCAAACATCGAACACGAACAGCTACGAATGCGACTCGCAACAGTCCTTCGGCAACTGCACCGCTGTTTTGTTCGCATGGGGCCCTGGATCAAAGGTGAGCAAAGCCGGGCAAAGGACCCAATAACTTAACTTCCATTTGCTCATATACATATGTAATTATAAAGGGAACCGCACTGCCTGCATCCACCTCGTACATCGTACCGGGAACCGGCGCAAACTTCATCCTCGAAGTGCGCTACGATGACCTCAACAAATTTGATGGTAAAAATTACAATTCTTTCATTAATAAGGTTCCAAATGATTATAAAAGTATTGGAAACAATAATAACCACATTTGGGAGGAGCTACCTTGTAAATTTTAACTCATTTGAACCGGTAGAATTCATGAAGAAACTAGAAAATTGAGACGCGAGTAGTTACAATAGTCTAATTAATTTCCAAGTTTCCCGTTTCTAATTTAACAATCTTATATGCCCAATTCAAGATCAAACTCGCATATTAAGAAATACGATTGTTCAATTTCTTGTGCAGGTAACACCGACGATTCGGGTTTGAAATTGTTTTACGACGGAGGATCGCGAGGGAATCGGCGCGAGGAGATCGCGACACTCATGGTCGGCCATGTTTGGGGCGCTTCGCAAGTGGTGCCACCTTCGCAAAGATCATTTACATCCTATGGCATTTGCGACCCCGATTGCACAAAACAGGTAACAATTAACCACCAATCAATCCACCTCCGTTTTATATTTCCAGAATAGTCTAAATCTCAAACAAAAAACTTTCCTAAACTTGGCAGTCCTTCAGGCAAGATGGCATTCACATCAGCAGTGTTTTCTTACAAGGAGGAAATCTCGGTACGTGATCGTACTATACAGATATATAAACTGAGAAACTACACAGAATCACGATTAAACTAAATTATCTCTATGTAACAGCTACTCAAATGAAGCTGCGTCACGTGCGTCAAGATATGGAAATGGCTCCCATTGCTACGGACAACAGCTACAACTCGAGTGTTCAAACCCAGAGAGTCCTTTTGGACCCAGTCCACGTACTTCCAGTATGCTTGCATTTCAAAATCTATTTCTTGTAAACATAACCTTATATAAGAATAAGAAACACGAAGCCATCAAGTATTCCCGTTTCCTATATTTTCCGGTATTTTTTTAAAATTCCCATATTTTGAAAGAAATTCATATGTATCTTGAGAAACATTCCTATATTTACAAAGAAATTTCTGTATTTCATGGTATTTTTAAAGAAATTTCTGTATTTCATGGTATTTTTAAAGAAATCCCTACATTTTCCTGTATATTTTGTTTAATGTTTCAGTTTTCTTACCAACATTTCAAATCAATCAATCGGCCAATCTAAATCACTAAATCCTATTCAACTTTGCTTGAATTTATCGTTGTCTACAGGGTGACCAACTGATCTTGGAGTGTACTTACAACACGAATGACATGCACGCTACTACTCTCGTAAGTTATTCCATCTCCCCAATTTACCGGATTACACTTTCCATTAATATTGCTTTAAAAATGAAAATTCAAACAAACTAATGCCGATTGATACAATTGCAGGGAGGAATTGGTCCTAACGATGCTGTGTGCCTGGCCCAACTTCAATACTTTCCGAAATCGGACCTGAAAGCCTGCGTCAGTTCCCCACCTCTCGATCAGCTGTTCGAGATGCTCAAAACCCAGCAAAACATGTAACTTTCCTTCTGATAGCAATTCCTTCCAACCCCTATACATACAAACCTTAAACCGTTAGAAAATCATTCATTAATTAGTAATTAGAAACTTTAATTTTCCTTATACGTATTTTAAAAGCATCCTGATTTCATGTTCCTTAAACTGCTTCCATTTTCCTTCAGGGAGTTAATTTCTTAAAACTCGTTTCACTTTCTTTAAATTCAGGAGGCTTCATTAAATCAAATCAAGTTCTTTATCCTTAAACCGACTATAATTCTTGAAACCAATTGCTTGATTTTCTTTCAGGGGCCGCGTCCCGTCAACTTACGACGAGCTAGTTCCTAACACGGCCGACACGAGATCCACCGACTACCTCAAATCTTACTCCTGGAGTGGTAACACAGGTGACTTGCAGACCTTTGTCAGAACAGGTTCTTACATCCCTACATGCGGAAGGAGCAGCTCAACCGTGTACGGCTTCAGCATCAGCGCCAACGTAAGCATGCAAACTGGCGCGGCCGTGTTTCCTAATAAATAGGCCTATACACACTTCTTACTGGTGATCTTATATAGGCATCCGAGCCGAAACCACCTCCTAAGATATCAAACCCTTACTACGAGCACAGCAGCTGCGGTCAAGGCAACATGACCGGACCCGGAATACACAGCGTAGTGTTCCCGTCAGACTCGCAACCGCCGCAGTGGGACCACGACCACGACCACGGCCACGATCACCCTCACACTCACAATGACCAAAGCGGACACGATGTGATGCCAAACGACTTCCCAGGTCATTCGTTCGGGGACGTGCCGGCCGCTACAGACATGAACGTCTCCAATACCGACACCGCAGGCGTGACGACGCAGCAACCCGCGCACAGAAACGAACTGAAATCTTCCGCCACCAAAGCAGCAGCAGCAAAGCACACCTGGCTAACCGTCATCTTAGTTGCTATTTTCACAGTAATACAACGAAGGCACTGACTCACACTTAAGACACTTATAGTAGTGTTGTTAAAGGTGTCGTGTCTTTCGCGAGCCGCCGCGTAAGCGGTTCCGACTTCTCGAATCCGGTGACCCGAGTGCAGTTAGATTCTACAATGTGAACCCTGTTTGTAGAATCTGTGTTAGTAGTACGGGTATTTATTTACATAGAGAAATAAAATAGTTAACTGATTTCTAATGTTTAGAATTCTCCAATTATCATGGAAATTTATGTAGAATTGCGAAATTGTTATTTTTTGTTATTTTTAAATACAAATGATTTTGCAATTATTATTCGTTAAATGTTACAATATATAGCCAGGGTTCACTGTATCATGTTGCTGTACAACTACTACTACTATTACGAATTATGTAGATAAGAATTGAGTAGATAAGACTGAAACTGAAGAACCGACAAACCCACCTTCAAATGTTTCCTTTTAACAGCTCCAATCAAACCGAAATGAATAGTTTTTTTATTGGGTTCAACACAAACGTGTTGCAAAATAACCCTTATTATAGTTATTGGTATCTCAATTGACTACTGATTATTATTTATAAGCTAAAACACATTTAATTCCCCTTAAATCCTCAAATTTCATTCATTAATTCACATCAATGCGTAACAGTTTGACCTTAATATCGGTTATGAAGGCCAGCCATCTCCAAATTGTAGTTTTATAGAAAAACACGTAAACTGTGAATATTGCAAGACTTTTGAATCGCCTAAAAAAATATGTTGAGTGTATTGCGATGCAGAAATTTGAAATAAAAGTTTTTTTCTTAATGGTTTTTTATAGTTTTGTTCATTATTGCGTAAATTACAAAAAGTGGCCGTTGAATTAAGGTTATTTGGCAGGATATTCATTCACTTCGGATTTTTTCTACTTTATACAAATATATAAACAGGATGCAAATCTGAAATTGCCATGGCCAAATTCCTATTCTGAAGTAACACAAAAGCTTCAAACATTTTTTACCAGTTGCAAACAGCAAACACACATATTCAATATATAGAAAGATATTGATCAAAATTTCATAAAGCTCATGTATGAACAATGCAAAGGCTGCGTAATTTTCCAGTTTTAAATCCCCCAAGGATATTAGTGAATACATTGAATATATATGAGAAATTATACAAATTAAAATTAGTTATAAAACAGAATTTGCAATTACAATCAATGTTATAATATTTTTCAATTATATAACCGAATTTATAGAAGTAATATTATTTTCAGCATAATTTTTGTTTCATTTGCTTAAATATTAATTAATGGATGCAACAAATGTAAATGCATAGCAAAATTCGAGTCATTTTAATATTGATATCAGTTAAATGATTCATTGTTTATTATTTTATATTATAATAAATCCACCCAATGTGCCCTTAATAAACCATCTGTCATATACACCATACAGAATCAGAACACTATAAAATAAGGACCAATTTAACCCTAAAAAGCAGCAGATATAATAGTTTCACCTCTATTTTACGCATTATGGTGTAATAAATTATGGTACTCACCGAACAGGTTGATTTTTGCGCTGGGAATACAGTTGAAAAGCAAGATTTCTTGGCCATTTCAACGAAAATGCGACGTTTCGCCGCCATTTTCGAACGTTTTCTGAAAAGATTTGCATTTACATGACGCAGCCAATCAGATTCATCGTCATTTAAAAATGCTGTAATTACAATTAAAACATAGTAACTTGCATGGTTTAGTGTAATTTTTCATCAATAAATCATAATCAATCGCATTGGTTAGGAAATAAATACTGTATCTTCTTGCAAACTCGATTCAAATAATTATTTTGATGGATCAAAAACTCAAAATAAGGTGTTATATTATTTAAAAACTCATATAGCATGGTTCAAAAAAACCAAATCCATGCAATATCTAAACGCAATGCATCGATATTGGTTATTTTCCCTGTTTCGCAAATAACAGTATAGACATAATTTTTATAGTCACACAAATATTTGGAAGTTGAAATACTTGGTAATAGAACCCATTTTAAATATAATTCTATATAATAAATGAATCATTTCATGCAAAATAATCCTGTCAATTCAAGTTTATAGCAATATGTGAACCAGACATTGAGAATCAAAGGAAATCTCTTTAGTCATTGTATTTTCAGCTTGTGAAGGAATTAGAAATTCAACATTTTGGATTGTCATTTCTTTACCTGCATGTTTGGTTTTCTTTTGCCACATTTACAGAATAAGTTGAATGAACACGTATATGTGATAAAAGAAATTGTCATACCCTTGGCTCGTACTTGCACTTTGTAAAGACTTGCGAAAACTTTCTCAAGGAGAACTACTTTGATTTATCAAGACAAAATGTCCGCCCACAAAAATTTGCATTTGGTTCAAGATTATTGCACGCCTATAGCTACCTTTAATCCAGACATTATAAACTGGTACAAAGATCAATTAGCCACCATCCATTACATTAAAAATTTGTAGCCATTTATATTCCGAGCAGTTTTGTTACTATATAAACGAAATTAGCAATTTCTGCACAAGACTATAGGTCAATCACACTTTTATATATGATGTTCTTACAAAAATAAACTGATATTCCTACAAATGAATTACGTACTATTGTAATTTTCGAGAGATTTATTACAAAATTTGTTACTTAGTTCAAACCAAGTTAAAACTTACAATAAATACGTATACTACAATATATAAACTAAGATAACTGGGTCACATGTCAATCTTTCCCTGGAATTAACTAATAAAGAATTCATACAAATAGAAGAACTCAATTAACGCGATCACTGAGAGGAACGCATCCCTCGCGTATGTAGAGAGAATGCAAAAGAAATTGTTGTTCAGTCACTGCTGATTGATTTCTTGATAGTTTACTTGGAAATCATTATTGGCATTTCTCGCTACCACATTTCTAAGAATATGTAAAGTTAAAGGGAAAAAAAATAAACTTGTAATGACAGTGGTTAACCTTTGTCCTTCAAACGACCAATATGTTTTCATTAATGGTTCTGGCCAATAGAAATCCAAGACGTCTCATTGCCATAAGGTGTCAGGTACATATATAAAGAGACTGAGATGTTGCGGGGATGCAAAAGGAAAAACATGTCTCCAACATCAAAGCTACATCACTTTGCATTAATACTAAGCCTTGTTGGCCTTTATTTCAGCTATGGCCTTGCTATTCCTCTACCTCCTCCTACACATCCATTACAAAGCGTTGTGCTCGATGCCCCAGAAGGAAGCTCAGTGGTCCTATCCTGGGAGACTAATGTAAACGAAATAACATTCGACCTGGCGGTACGAGCATTGGGCTATGTGGCCATTGGCATTTCAAGATCAGGGGGAATGTCTAATTCCGACATGGCAATCGGTTGGGTCACCAATGATGACAAAACCATTCTGCAAGTGAGTATAGAGTGATGTCTACTGGTGGTACACGTGGCAGACAGTGCAATAAATATGGCTGAATTAAGGTGATAAAACATTGTTAATATACCAACTTGCTGAAAATAATTAAGTTGCTTTCAATGATCCAGTTAAATTACAGACAGTAATTTCATAAATGAATGCACAAAGCAAAATGTAATTCATTAAGTTAATTAGTACTAATTCGTAATAAGCATGGAATGAACACAATAACTGCAGTTATTCCTAATAAAGGCATAATAAATGCAAAGTCTTGAAAAAATAATTGTAACATCTTAAAATAGCTATCACCCAATATTCATTACATTATAACTATCAGATTTCCTTTTTATGGAGTTCACTTGATTCCGAGTTTTCCAGGTTTCCCCATTTTGGTAGGACCCTTTAGGTTTACAGGACTAACATGCAATTTATGTTTTTCCTAGTTACTGGAAGCTGGAGGAATAATTAGGCATTAAATTTACTTTATGAAATGGTAACCAAACCAATTTACTAAAACCTAATGATTATTTAAACAGGACCGGTTTTCAGTAGACAAGACTGTACCAAGATTGGACAAGAAACAAGACTTAAAACTGATATCTTCCCACCAGAACACCACACATACTAGATTGGTTTTCAGTAGGAAATTTGACACAGGAGACGCACAAGATGATGTGCCTATTCCGGTTAGTATATAATGTACCTAATTGTTGAAGGACCTTGCCTATAATTGGCCTATTTTAAAGTGCAAACTTGCACAATACTTCACTGTATTAATTTCCTTATTTACAATTTTAGTTTTCTCTGTAATAATGGAACTCTTACAGATGCTCATAAGTAATATTTGACACTACGCTTAGCCTGAAACGCTGACCAATAATATGCATGCAAAGTAAATCGCATATAATTGTTTCAAATCGAATTTGCCTAAAATTCTACAATTGTAGGAATTGACATTTTTGAAGTAATCCTAACTTCACTATTCACTGTTATAAATACACAGCAGCCTGGTCACATGATACAAATAATACATTTGGTCCTTGCAATATTCCTATGCAGACAACAAACTCCAATTAGTCAATTAAAAGTTACACAATCGCCGGTTTGCCCTATTCGAGGTCAATTAAGGTCAGAGTCCGAACTTTAAATTGAAATTGCTATATTAATGTATACATACGTATATGTAAGGGTAGTATGGGTTATTTTATGCAATTGTTTCTTTTCAGATTGGAGATGTGCATGTAATTTATGCATACACAGACACGGACCCAGTTGATGAAAACAACATTCTCTACCATGGGCCGAACCGTGGAGTGAAAACCATCAAATTGCGTCCTTAAAATAGCCAGTCAAAACAAGCTTTTTATTATGACTTTCAACAATAGGCTCTAATATTGATTGAGCATCGATCCCGAAAATGTACGCTCTTCCTACGATTGAAAATAAAGTTTTAAAATTCTGCTGCTACTTTCGTTTATTAATCCACAATTATTTCAGATTACCTAATTATTAAACTTGCTAAACACGACTAAATGGATCTTATTCTTAATTACAAATAAAGAATATATGTTGGATAATTACACCGAATTTAAGTCGCAAAAATCTACAAATTTCTGTTCATTTTCGGCTGTCGTGCAATTTTTGCTAAAATATTGTAAACTTTAAATTAACAGTGAATTCATTATTTTTGCTTACAATTGGCTGAATTACATCTACGAAAACTAATATCACGTTTTAAAAACGAGTTTGATATGCAGCTCTATATTGCAACTTGTTGCAAATAAATAAGCTGACTTTACAAATGAAGTTTGCCATGCAGGAAGATGTTTGTAACACGATGAATTATGACGATTACTCCGTAAATTTCCCAGTCCAGTTTGTACTAAATACAATGACATGCAAGAGCTGTGGATTACCGGAAAACTTGTTGGATTCAGTTTAATGCTTATTTAAGTGTGCAGTTTCAGTGCTTCTTTAGCTATGGATCAGTTTTGGTTGGGGTTGGGAGCAAACCCCTGCGTGGTACAGCACCGGGTGTGGTACATATGCAAGCACAATTTCCTTTATTCCGTGATAATGTTTAATTGAGCGACAAGAAATGCATGGTGTTGGTTAGTAGCACACAAAGCCTATGGAGCGAAGAGAGCTTTGAACCGTTTTCCTTCCTCCACAAACCTCCCTATAAGAGCACATCCAAGTTGCATGAAATCACTCTGCAACTTAACTTTTCTTGGATATGATGTCTAAAAGCTGCTCTTCGGTAAGATTCTCTATTCCTAACAATACCCTGCAATTCAACTTCATATATTTAACCTTACTACAACTAAACCAATACCATGTCCAATCTCATAAATTATAGATTGAGATTAATCTTCAGAAACAATTGTATCTCGTTTCCCATCTACATACTGTACATAATTTACCTATGACCTTAGTGAGTTCTTCAAGGTGAACTGATAAGGTTTTGTAACAAACCCCCCCTTGAAGCTTCCACACCATGAAAAAATAACACAATTGGTTTGAGCATTTTTCACCATACTGAACCCTCTTCCAACACAATAGACTCTACCGATCGCATTAACGTTCGAACAGAGGGTGTGGTCTAAATTGAGGGCGGGATGATTCAGATAGAAGGTCCGCCTGTGTGTAAGCAGACCTCGTATTTGGTAAAACTTTCGCAACTAATAACCCAGAAATTTGTTGAGATGTTTACGGTTTACGTATACAGTCTTCCCTCGTTAATCCGGCAGATATGGGACCAGAGCACCGCCGGATTACTGAAAATTAACTAATAATGACGAATTTCAACAGCAGAAACTACGTTTTATTGTACTCATAGCATATAGGGTAGGGAATGTATGTTACATATTTGTATTGAAGGTTGAATGTAAACGAGCTAAAACAGCACAATTTAAGAACAAATTTGCTTGTTTTGTAACAATACCCCAGAGTTTCTGCAGAAAATCTACAGAAATCCCTATAATTTTGTAGATTATCTGCAGAAATCAGTATTTATCTGTAGAAAATGTAGCAGCATATTTTCCGATACGACTGCAGAAAATATTTCCATAGTTTGCAGATATTTTGCAGATTTTGTACAAATATTTTTAGATTTTCTACAGATTATTTTCATTCAGTCCTTGCAGAAATTCTGCAGAAAGCACTGTTTAAAATTTCAGCATAAATAACAAACGGAGTGAGGAAGGCCAAAAAACGCCGGATTACCGGAGGCGCCGGATTATCGAGGGAGGACTGTACTGTACTTTGCGCAAATTTGCGTATAAAAATCTGTGAGATGACAAGATGCCTTGTCAATTCAGCTTTAATAGGAAATGAAGTTGAAAGTATACAAAAATCACATTTTTGTGACAGTTAACGGCTCTGGCCCTGGTGGCTGTTGTCGCATTGACTGTTGCCCATGCTTTCCCGTATCCTGCTGCCGAAGAGGACCTTCAGGCTTCTGCCACAGGATACGGTTACGGCCATGGAGGAGGAGGAGGATATCCTACAGGCTACGTGAACTACGGTGCAAAGACCTACGGTTACGGTGGCTTCAGCTGGCACACCAACCATCCTGTTGGCGGAGGACACGGCTACCACGGCTGAAAAATCATCCCTATCTGGCCCTGTACATTTCTATATTTACCCGTAAAAACTCCTTAATAAACGCGTTCACTTTATTCAAACTTCTTTAAAGAAACCCGTGTCAAGTTACTTATAATAAGTGGAGATGTGTGGCTAGGTATTGTGTTAGCAGGATGTCTTCTCCAGCCAGACCTCATTGCGGCGGCCTTTCTTACGAGACGGGGGATCGTACAGAGCTAGTATAGATTGTTGCGTTACCAGTTAATCATTCACAAAATCAACTGTTATTCTATATAGTTTAGTTCAATTGTGTACTTGCCTACGAAATATCTGTCGCTTTTGGCACACAGCCGCAAACTTCCCACCTGCTGTCTTAGGATATCGACTTCTGGCTCGGGACGGTCTCCTTTGCCGGTGAAGGTCCTCACGTAGACATCGATGCTGTTCAACTTCTCTATGCTCAGGTTAGCCTTAGAAACACAACAGTTAAAAGTACAATGAACAGATGGGAAGGTTTTCAAGTGCAGAAAGAAACATTTGAGGTGAACTTCTTCGTACACGAGATTCACCTGTGTATCTTAGTCAGTTTTCAGTTACATATTTGAATGTAAAATAGGTATGAAAACACAGCAGTACACTGGTGGCATTGTTCAGTCATTTATGGGTCAATCAAATAATTTTAATAGCAAAGTAAAAAATGTTGCAGAAAAATATAAAAAAGGATCTCGTTAAAATCCCAGGTAGATTTGTAATATTCCACGATAGAATATTGTAAAGAAACATAAAATAACGTTATCAGTCATTAAGGATTAAGAGGATGTGTCCAATGAAAGAAAAACTTTCAAAGGAATGACCTGAATTCATTTTGTTTAACTTTTTCTAGGTGGAAGGAAGTCCAGCATTTTTGAGTTACACATTTCAAAATTTTTCATTTCATCCACATAAATGTGGGGCATTTTTTGTATTTATACATGAGCACTTCCCTTAATAATGTAAAAAGCTCCAATGATGGCAATAACCTCAAACGCCCAATGAAAGAGCATAAAACAATAATATCATGTGGTCCAACAAAGTCAAAACATTCATGCAATCAAATATGTGAAACCCATTTCCCTTAATAAATTAACTGTGATTTTCAAGGAATTGACCGTGCAATTCGAGATAAATACATGTATGAGGTTTTTAGTGAATCAATTCCAAATAAGTTATTCCCTTGAGGTGCAACATACAAGAAACTTGTCAGTTTTGTTAGCAAACAAACATGCTAAAAAAACTGGCAAAACGAAATGCTAAATATGTAGGCCTACATAAGCTCTATATTATATGACCTTGCTTGTTAGTTCCTATTAGTAACCTTGTTTCCTATGAACAACAAGAAAGAAATGCTAATTTATATAAACAGTGAGTAGCTTATTTTGCATTCAGCTCATGATATTATTTTTGTTTGGCTTTTTTCCATGCAATAGGATTTATTCAAACAATTCGCAGAAGAATTATTAAAGTACCTATGTATACTTAACATAATTTTAAGGACTGGTAAAGTGTCAAAATCAAATTGTGCACAAAAGGCTTTTGAGAAATTGGGCTACTTTTTTTTATAAGGAAAGGGCATGAAAGTGGTCATAGTTGAGCTCTAGAAACCTGCAGAATAAGACAGGAAGTGGCAAAGCATAGGGAAAAGGGCATCTGGACATGGGCAGGAGGTGCCCTTTCTTTAGTACGTACCTCAATGGGCCTTGGAAGTCCATTGCCTTCAGCAGCAATCCTCCTAGGTACATAGTACCAGATTTTCTGCTTGGTGGCGCAGCTGCTTCCAGGAGTGTTGGTCACTTCGATGACCACAGGTGTGCTGTGGCGCAATTGCCGGTGGTCAGAGTTGTTACCGTGACGGTACCTGACCAGGGCATAGTAGCCCTGTCGGGCAGTGAATGAAAAATTGCCACATGACCCGGCTGCAATTTGAGGTGTGGATGTCACCAAGTCCAGGTTTGACAAGGTTCTTTCCTGCACATCCTGGGAATGGTCAGCAACCACCGTAAATGGAATGCACTGTACACCTGTGGTCATCCATTTTAAAAAAAAACACTTATAATTGTCAAAATTACTATGAAAAGGTCCCAAACCGAGTTACAATGCATAAATAGAATGCTGAAACATATTTCGACAATAAATTGGTGTTTCTATTAATTCAATATCGTGTTGATGAACATTTTTATATTTCAAGTAATTTGTTTGTTATTAAAAAAAACATGCTCATCATGAAATTAATTTATGTAAATGGGAATTAAGTACACAGTAATATAGGCCATTAAAACTTATTGGATTTTGTGCTTAATCATAAAAATAAATATGCCAATGTCACTTTAAAACGACCATCTTAGTAAACAAATTGCCGATAAAAATGGCTACTTTCTGTAAAACATTGACGACATTCATTTCATACTAACATCATGATCTCGAAAAATGAGTGAGATTGCAATCTTGAATAAACCTGGATCTGGATTTGATCCAGATTTTACAAAATCTTTGGGATCACAATAAATAAACATCCAATTAATGAGGAAAATGTTCAAATAATAGGCTAATTAAAGAACAATATTTTGCTGAAATTGCATTAATATCTCACAATACAATTACACTGTTAATTAGAATATGTGTCATTGTGACTTACCTCTGCAAATGATCTCAGACTTGACTTTTTCTTCTTGTTCAGGTGTGTAGTAAAAGGTTCTTGGCCTGGGATCACCTTCTGGTAAACTGCCCCAAAGAAATTAGCAAATTCAAATCATTTTCTTGCATAAAACAATGTTTTCTAAAAACAAAAACAACGCAAGCTATTCACGTCTCATTGGCTCTAATAATAGGTGGTGGATGCTGGGAATGTTGGGACACATCATGGGCGAATTGTGCCCCAGCCAATGCAAATGCTAAAACAGGAATTATCATAGTTGAATTGAACACCATTCTCTCGCAATTGTCAAGTTAGAAATGTTTGCAACTTTCTTCATGAAATAGGAATTTATATAGTGCGGAAGAAGGCGGTAACAGGAAAATGTCAGTTCAGTTGCCTCATTCTGCCGCTTCAGTACAGAGTGGTGCTGTGGTCGCAGTAGCCTTGGAACATGGCCGACTTTGTCCTTTTTTGGCCGCTTTTTGTAACTTGTTTTGGTCAAATCGCCGCACAGGGGGGAAAAAACAAGAAAACAAGACGTTGGTTTTTCACTTTCTCTCTCTCCTGCAGAGAGCAGGTGGACCGTGACATAGTTTTACACGCGTAAGAGGAGTTTGCGAAGAAAAATGTTAAACAAAGGCGACGCCATTTTCGAACGTCCTGCGCAATGCTCAATTAACCGAGTGCGTGCTGCGCATACATACACTATATACTTCATTCGTTTCAATCTTTCGTCCTTGTTTTTTTTACTCTCTTTTCATTCAGAGCAGCCTATGCATTTACATTTTGAAAAATCAACGGTTTTTTGTGTGTACTCTGTCATTTTTAAATGTTTTCCATGCAGCCAAAACCGGATTTCATGCATGATGAGTAATGCACACATGATGCTGGGCAATAAAAAAAACTCATAAAGCCGTTAAAATATAACCTAAACTACTACTGTATATATGGAAAATCACAATAACCCTGAAAAATCACTGAAGGCCACAGGACAATGGCCATGAGATAAGGTTTTATAAGGCCTACACCTAAACTTATTTGCAATTATGTTTTTTCTCCGATTCAGTTTTATGTTATTTTCTAAATTACAAATTCTATTTTACTTTTATAAAGATCGAATTCAGTATTTATATGAAATGAAAAGTTAAACCACAGCCTGAATATTTTTCTAAAAATCAATGAATTTTGCGGATTTATTCTGAAGATATTGTTAAAGACAAAGAAAGTTGGACTTGAAGATAAAAAATTGGAGAAATTCTGTGATGCACTATACGTTCAAATCTATACCATTATTTTTGATTATAAGGATTAATTTCTTTATATGAACTAATAAAAGATTGTTAGACAGCGATTTATTTTAGGCATTAAATTAACTGCCAAATGTACATGTATTTTCAAACAGCAGGAAATCTAAAAGGACTCGTTTAGTACTTCTATATTCTCATTGCACAAAACGAGGCTTTTCATTCACAATAGTTTCTTGATTTATTGTTACAAATCATCGTTAAATTTAAATGATATCAATGAAAGTAGCTAAATTCTTTGTGATTGTCCCAATACATGAGCAACTACATAATAAGAAATTTGTCAAATGTCAATCAAACCTGTGATGAAATAAATTACAGAATGGTGTCAGTTCACCTTCGAGATGCAAGAACCTCAGTGTGACTTTATTAATCGTAATTACTATGTTTTCAAAGTTTTTCATTTCTTAATTGCTGCGACACTGTAATCTAAAATCATTTCTCTAACAACAAAATGAAGTACTCTTTATTAAAAGTTGCAAGTTGATTACCTTGATCTTCTGAGTCATGTGTAACATGACATTGTGCTGTTGAAGAGAAGGAATGAGAGTGTGTGAAACGTGATAAGAATTTCTTTACATGTTTCTTATTACATTTTTAGTGGAAATAATTTTTTGTAAAACCTTGAAGCTTTACGTAAAAAAATACAGGAGTTTAGTTCAGCAAATATCTCTAATACGTATCTAAAATTTCAGAAATGAGGATTCAATTTCTCCATAAAATTCACATGCACGTATAATAAAATTTGATCCTGAAAAACATGTGAACAAAACCGAGAGTGACAAAAAACTTTCATTTATTTTTCTAAAAGGTCCTGGCCCATTTTGGTATTTTTTTGAAATTAAATCAAAGTTTTAGTCTTTCAAATAGTTTTAAAAAATGAAGCAAGCTATTGTCTAAAATGTCCACCAATATCAAAAACTGCACTAGAATTTGTTGCAACCCTTTTGTTTCATTTGATAAATTGTCAAGGGAATTGAAGTAATAATTAATGAATAGTTTGGAAAATGTAAATAATTCTTTCATAATTTACATGAAATTTCCATCTTGCATTTTCTTAAATTAATTCTTATTTAAGCAAATACATTAAGTATAAAAATAAACCCACTAATCTTACGTTTTCTTCTTTTAAAAGCTATAATTAGTGGCCTAGCTATGTATAAAG
The DNA here is from genome assembly GCA_023279145.1 of Glomeris maerens. Taxonomy (NCBI): domain Eukaryota; kingdom Metazoa; phylum Arthropoda; class Diplopoda; order Glomerida; family Glomeridae; genus Glomeris; species Glomeris maerens. The sequence goes on along the minus strand of WWPM01017829.1, from coordinate 10,242 downwards.
TTCTTGTTGTCCCATTCTACTATGTACTTTTTGAGTTATTACTAATTAAAGTGGGAGAAAGTTTCAGGTTAGATGTTTCTGGGCAACACTATATAAAATCATAGAATAACATCAAGATTATCTCAGAGTATGTTTTCTCTCACTTCAGAAAACATAATTTCATTAGCTAGATCGTTGTCATTGCACTAAAGTTTGAATTAACTGAAGCTAGACAAATGAGGCTTAAAGGTGGACCAAGGGGGGGGGGGGCAACAACACGTGACCATGGCCAAGAAAATAATGGAAAATCCAAATACGAAAACAACCTTGACAACTGACAGCCAAGTGCATGTTCTCCCATGACCCTTCAACATTGATCCGTCCTCTACTGGACGACTGGACAATTGAACATCTCCCATGCACTCGTTCATTATAACATCGACACTGAGGGAAAGAAGAAGAACCAACAATGGCCGCTGTTGGAAGCGCACTGCTTTCCGCAATCTCAATGTACGTCTACGTTGGTACCTTCACACCACCTACTGGTGATGCTGATGGATTGTATGTCTATCGTTTCGATGCCACCAATTGGACACTGGACCTTGTGCAAACAGTCATCACACCAAGCCCATCATTCCTCAGTTTGGATTCAAAGAAAGGTCTATTGTACGCGGTCAACGAGGTAAAACAAGGAACTGTCACTTCTTTCAAAGTTCATCCAACAACAGCCATGTTAACAGCTATAAATACAAAGCCATCTGCTGGAGATTCTCCAACTCACATCACCACTGACCCAAGTGGCAGGTAATAAATGGGTCCTGTCCATGTCAACGAAGTTACTAAGATGGTGTTGCTACTTAAGGACAATTCACACACTTTAAAAACCAATTTATTTCAAATATTCATACAAGTTTGTTGCATATATTGCAGAGTTTCTTCAACATCTTCAATTTCATTCAAAAAAAAAACTAATATTCTGGGCATAACAGTATACAAGGTCAAGGCTTAAATTTCAATTTATTGATGCGAAACTTTAAAATGATACATTACAATGCAAGGAGCACTCAAATCTGGTTGTTCAGGTCTTCAATTACAAATATGGTACAAATGAAACAGGTACATTCTGGTGGGCAACTACGGTAGCGGCACGGCTGCCGTTCTGCCAGTAGCTGCCGATGGAACCCTCAGTGATCCCTCAGACACCTGGCAGGATGACAACTCTGACCCAGCACATCCTCCTAGGGCCCACATGTTGTCGTTTGACCCAACCGGAGCCAACATTGCCCTAGTCGACTTGGGTCTCGACAAGACCTTCTCGTTCCGGTTTGACGCGCAAGCCGGATCGCTGCTGCCCGTGTACAAGGAAGACGGCATCACCCAGCAGCATGCTTCGGCTCCAGCACTTGGTGCAGGCCCCAGACACATAGTTTTCTCTTCAGACTCTCGCTTTGCCTACATCCTCAACGAATTGTCTTCATCCGTCTCCTCGTACTCTTACGATGCTGCCACTGTTTCCTTCAATATCCTCTCCACTGTATCCACTTTGCCAATCGACTTTCCTCCCAATTCAACCAACTCGGCTGCTGAATTGGCCTTAAGCTCTGATGGAAGATTCCTCTACACTACCAACAGAGGTCATGATAGTGTAGCCGTGTTTTCGGTTGACAGCGCTACTGGGCAGCTGGCACCGCTGGGGCACGAGCCCACTAGGGGTCGCAACCCTCGATTCTTTGCCCTGGACCCAACAGGAGAATACCTATGGGTGGCCAACCAGGATGCCAACAACCTGGTGGTATTAGCAGTCAACTCGAGTACTGGCGCATTAAGTTTCACCGGGCACGAGTACAATGTACCCACACCGGTGTGCATCGTCTTTTCTCCTATTGCTTAAGGTGCAGGGACATCAAAACATTTTCTGAACGATCGTGTTGAGCATGAGGAACTGCTGGAGTTGCTTACTTAGAAAATTCGTTATTTAAAATTGTGTAGCCCTAGATCATCAATTACCGTAAACTCTCAAAATAAACCCCTGGGGTTTCATTTTAATCATTTTTTTAAATCATGCAGGGGTTTATTTCTTAACAAAAGGTGTACAAAGATGACTGTAATAGATACTTAAGGCATAATAATGGCTACCGTATTCATTCAGAAACTGCAACTAATAACTTTAGTCCAGGGGTTTATTCAAGAACTTAGGCTTATTTGAGCCTGAGTTTCATTCGAGAGTTTACGGTCTGTTAAAATTTGCAATAATATACTTTGAATAGCTGGGCTTTCGTACGACACAAAGATTAGTTTTAAATCGGGTTTCCCAGTTTCTTTATTTCACTATTAATTGCGCTTCAATTGTTAAGTTCAAAGAGTTGGAGCTACGTAGTTGTAACATTCAATAAGGTATGAAATAAAGCAAACAAATGAAATGTTTTGGTTGAGAATTGTGAAATTACAAAATAAATTCCCATCATTATACTAGTATTTCACCGAATTATCACGCAATCGGAATTTCAAAACAGCCAAATACAATTTGTACATCTAAGTAATTAAATCTGTAGACTGATTTCATCAATTCAATTTCTCTTCACCGCATCGTTCCAGTTGTTTCTGCTTTCTAGATGGTGTTAGCTTAGCACCGGATGGATACAGGCTGGTAAAATAGGTCTGCGAACAGTTTCAAAACTGTTTAAGTACAAAACAAACAGCCATTGGTGCATTTAGAACTGATCACCGTGTGGCCATCGCCTTTCCAATGGCAACTTCCTTCACGCGGCAAGTGCCATTGCGCTTCTCGCAGCACCTCTATTTGGTCCTTCCATTGATCTTCACCTCGTAACAAAATCAAATCTTTCACACTTATTGTCGTATTGTCCCTCGGATCGTAAGAGTAATCTTCAGCTCTGGTTAAATAGAACTATATTAACTAAAGATACCTCATCACGTACGAGTACAGCAGTTGCAAAAGCTAAACCTATATAATCTACTATATTACCACATAATTGTATTTAAATCAGACATCATCATTTCTAATCTGGGTATTATGCATTACAGTTCTCATTACCCAAATGGCCAAGATGCCTCAATTCCTAAGACTGTGTTCATTAGATCAGCAGACGCTGTCGCGACGCAAGTGATGATCGGTGACCGAGGATAGTAAAATGGATAAGCAATGCACATCTCTTCATGTGTTGGAAATCCTCCCTATATAATGTCTTATTCACATGCAATTCTCCTAGCTTGGCCAACAAATTTAAGACCATAATTCACTGATCATCTTACGAAAGTTGGTGTTGACCTGGATGTGCTGTCGTAAGTGCACTCAACAGTCAGACTATCACCCTGTAAATTTCCCCATAAACTATTCTAATTTAAACCGTACTGTTATTAATACTATAGACACTCAAAAGTATGTTTTAATTACCGGTAACACTTGAACATGTTCAGCAAGATGTCTGATTTCCTGTAAATGTCGAAATATGATTGCAACATGAATCTTGCTTGTTCTTTCAATTCCTCCCCATTATAACAAATCTGATATATACCTGATAGTTAAAGTCATAATTGTCGTCTTCAACAATAGGAGGCAATTCTATCCCAGCTCTAAAGTGACGTAACCTCAATTTTCTACCTATTACATCACCAAATTTGTATTTACAAATTACATGAAAAATCGCAAATTTAAGCAACCTAATCTAAATTATCACATTTGTTATGTTACATACTGTATTACACAACAACAAAATGCAAACACTATACTCTATTACCCAGCAAATGTGTGTGCAAACCAACTGCAAAAATCCAAACACCTTTTGGGAATGCCTGCCAACAAAATATACATTCCATTATACCAAACAACAAATGTGTTTTGTGGCTTTCATGTACTATAATATAACTTGAATTAAAGTCTGCCATAATTTTACATAATAACAAAACAGCCTAGTTGGCAATGTAAATGTGAATTGACAAGTACGGGGGCCCAAACCCGCCAAGTCAAATTTCGAACACGAATTAAAAAACACCAACTGTATGTAACAAAACAGTTTACATCAAAAACAAAACTATATCAATAAAAAGTTATTTAAAAAAAAAACATTTTAAATCGATTTCATTTCAAAACGATTTCGATTTCATTTTAAAACGATTTCGATTTCATTTTAAAACGATTTTAAAACAATTTCATTTTAAAACGATTTTAAATCAATTTCATGTTAAAACGATTTTAAATCGATTTCATTTTAAAACGATTTGATATAAACTGTTTTATTTGTTGGTGTTTTTTAATTCGTGTTCGAAATTTGACTTGACAGGTTTGGGCCAACGTAGACAAAGTTTCTTTAAAATACCGTGAAAATTACACTGAAGAACAATCACAATAAAATAAAACTACTATACGACTTCCTTTGGGATTTTTGAAAGAAAATTATTACTTAAAAGACATTTAAAATCAAAACTCGAGAGTTACTAGTGAATAACGTCACTTCTTTTTATTTCTTATCATTGTCCTTCAGTGTGATTTTCAGGGTACCTTATAGAAAACCTTGTCAGTTCACATTTACGGGTCTCGTTACCCGAGTAGTGCATTCTGGTGGACAGTGGGCAACCGCGAGGAATTGTTTCTGGTTGGGAGGTATGAACAACCTGTATCCCACATCGGTTGCCACCTGGAAAAGGCCAGCTTCCTTGGGCCTCTTTCCCCGAGATAGGAACACTTGTAGCACGGTATCGTCAACGAGATCCGCACGCTGCATCGGGTTATTGTAGTGAACTTCCATGAGGAAGAAGTCGGTCATTCCTTCAGGTTTTTCAAAAGGCATCGCTACATCATCTGGAAGCGCTTGGCCACGTGACCCCAGGGCCCAGGTCAACAAAGGGGATGAGCAGTATGACCGCAGACTCAAGACATCCATGTCTTCGAAACATTCACCTCCGGCACCGATTCTGGATGACAGACTGTCCACAAGGTTTGTGTCACTCGCAAGACAGTGGAATAAACTCATATGATGCCAGACTCCTTGGAAGTCAGTTGGCACAGACAGGTTATACTAATTTGCAAAATTGGCTATTGTACATATTTATCCTTAGGTTATTGTACATTATACAAACATAGTTATACCCCAATGTAATTCCGCAAAGTGTCATCCTCAGTGAACCGGTGAATACTACACCAATAAGTTGTGCTCTTGCTTGGAACAGAAAACTGCAACGGATAAATGGCTGCTGAATACTAGTTTCAAAGATCTAACAGTTCCAATTACATATGTGCTCACTTTGCCAATGGGCATTTTCCAAACGAACAGGTCATCGAAAGGTTTCACTTCATATTTAGGTTCATCAAAAACGAACACACTTATTGTTCCTGCCTTATCACTCGTTCCATCATTATCATCATCATCATTAATGATTATTTGATCATCCTCAAATGAAGGTTCATCCTCGTGCCACAAATAAACGAACCGCATTGTATCATCCTGCATTTATTGGAAAATTCGAAATTGAAATGCTCTAACCTAACCTAACCTAACCCAATCATGGGAATCTAATAGGTGTACGTAACATCTAAAACATGTATATACTCAGTTTCTAACCGTGATTGGAAGATCGTCGGAATCACAGGTGTCATGGCGTCTGCGAAAACGAAGAACCGTGTGAGATTGGTTCTTGGAAGCCGACAAAAGTTGGTAATCCTGGCTTTTGTCAATCAATGGAGCATTAAGTTCCTCGTTCCAATGACAATCCTACACACATTTCCTTCTTGAAAAACTTACATCACTATAGTACTCTGTTCAGGGGTAAGAAGGGAATAATGGGCTCTATGGGGGTTGCAGTTAGGCCTCTTTAAACCAATGTGCTTCCGCCAAAGAAAGTAGTTCCAATTACGTTTGTCAGTATATAATGGACTTCAATGAGCATTTCGGACATATTTTTATTACTAATGATTGAAAATGAGCAAAAATATATGCAAATAAATACTTTTTAATCTATTAAATGCACTGGGATAATGAAAATGAAAAGAACTCGAAGCGACGGATTCGTCCTCCATTTTGAAAACACAAAAATTGTGAAAAGTCGGCAGAGGATTACTAATTGCACGATTATAGCACAAGCGTCGTAGTTAAAGTGACGTCACCCCATAGACCCCATTATTCCCTTCTTACCCCTGAGCGGAGTATATACATACACTTTTAGTAGGTGCATTCAATTGTAACAATTGATAAGTAGATACAACAAACCATTTAGATTTTAATCGTTTTTCTCCCTTTCAAAGCAATGGGTATCAAAGAAGTTGCCCCTAAACTGTTCTACTAGTACTGCAACTGCGACCAAGGCTTTCAGGTGAGTATATAGCTAGAATAGAGTGAATTATACTAACAAAAAAGTGAACCCTGGAGTCATTATCCAACCATCCAATGACTAAGTCAGACGACCTGATGTTGCCATCGAGAGACAATCCGAAAGCAATATATCCATTTGTTGGCGCGCAAACCTCGAAAGTTGTATAGGTGTGATCTGTGGTCCAAAGGACCTGGAAAGAGCCCCTTGTGACCGTTCGCAGCAAGTTCCCATGTCCATGGTTTGCAACTAGCAAGACATGCAACACCACCAAAAGTGACAGCATTTTGTATGCACTTTCACCGGAAAAATACGAAATCCAGTTGAAGCCGCGTTTATTATTTTCGGTTTTCCCAGTTTCCACACAAAGAAACCAGCTGATTTCACGGAGATAAAGTGTGTACATGAATCAGTCATGACAGCAAAACTATTGTGCTACATCCACCTGTTTGTTTGTGCATTGTAAGGTCTGCATTTGGACAATAAAACTTCGATACAATTGTGGACAAACATACAATTCCTCCCGGGAAATCTGAATTCTGCTTCTTGAATAAAATGAAAGGCGATTGTAAATATGTGAAATGCATTCGAGTGTTGTTCGTATATTCTATAGGATTTGGTGCAAATTATAGTGGCTGTTGAAAAAGCAGTAAGTTCCTCAAATACGGCTTTGCAATTTTTAGTTTGTATAATCGAGACACTTAAATTCAAATGTTTCCCACACTTGCATCTCTACTGTGAATATGCTCAGTCGTCCCTCGTTTATCGCGGTTAATCAGTTCTAGCTGCTAAACCGCGTTAAGCGAATTTCCGCGAAGTTCGAACGTTTTTTTTGTAGTTGGCATAGAAAACCTGTTTAAGTTCTTCTGAATGCGATTTGTAACAATTATCGGAGCCCTCTAGACATGAAATAATTCCATTGGTCAAGCCGATATGCAAATCTCCTGAATTTTCGATGTAAATTAGCATTGCTCGACTTCTGGGCTTTCCAATGACGTCACTGTAATCTCATTGGCTGCAGCGCGTTTATCGAACTTCGCAGGTGATGACGTCACCGGTTCCCACTTTGCACGTTGGTCTCAAATCAAGTTCATAGACTGCGCAGCAGAAATAAATTTGAAACTGCGCATTTGGAATAAATCAACCGACGTACTTCATTCCGTTCATTCTTGTTCCTTATATTTATTATTCATATCCGTACTATAATCTTAACATTGTTTTCTTTCATTTGGGGCACTCAACTGCGATTTTTTGAGCGCTTTTTCGAATAATTCGCGATTAAACTTGTGTTTCATAACGAACTTTCCATCCACGTGAACGACTGGGATTTCATAACGGAAAAGTGCAAACCACCTACTGTTCTTGTCTTTCTTAATGTCCACCTCTTGAAGAAAGATGGCCGAATGTTGTTCATATTGTTGTAAATGATGTTTCATTTCGTCGCACAGTTCGCATTCAGCCGCAGAGAAAATAGTCACCGTTGGCTTTTCTTTGTCTCCATATTTGCCCTTTGTTGCGTCACATCTGCGTTAATTACACGAAACCCTGTTTTTTTTATTACACCTACATCAAGTACGCCCCTATGAACGAGATCTTCAATCAATCGTTTCCCACCGCCGCTAGAAGAGGGCGCATCCGATCGCGTTTACCGATAGAACGTTTTGATACGGGAACGTGGCCAAGCGAATGGAACTCTCTTATTGGTGCCGCCATGTTCACTCGAACTGCGTCCACACCTTTTTTAACCTCCGGACACGCAAAGTAATAGATAATTTGTTAATAGTTTTATGTAGTACCCAGCATTTTTAATTTTACTGTTCTAAACAAGATCATTGAAGTTTGAATCACAGCATATTCATTAAAACACCAAATGTAATCGATGGAGAACATCACAGATCCGTTGTATATTGGGAGAAACATGGCGGCTGAGCACATTTACGCCTTACGGTACAAATAGCGCCCTCTCGTGTCAACATTGAGAACCGTGAATTTACAATTTCGTATGTTCCTATTAAATTCTGTGATTGCTTAATTAAAAAACCGGCAATTACTTTGCCAACAAAATAATTACCAACCTTTCATATATTCTCTGCAGATTTAGAAAAATAAAAAATATCCTGCTTTACATATACCTTGCTTGCTTTATTACAAACATTTAATCTGATATATTACGTACGTGATATTACAACTTTTCAATTTTAGAGATTATTCAGCTCATATGATTCCATTTAGGGCGAAAAAAAAAACTGGCATAACAACAACTTACTAGTGATACACTTACAACTTTTCAATGATTATTGCCGACGAGCCGCCGCCACCGTTGCAGATAGAAGCCGCTCCTTTTTGTCCAGGCTTCAGCGAATGTACCAAGTGGTTTACAATTCTCGTACCAGACATGCTGAAAAACGACTGCTTATTTTAGGCACTTCATATCTTAAACAATTATTCCACTTTTAAACATAGTCATAGCCGTGACCAGTAAAACAAAAGAAAAGGGTTCATTTCCAGAATTTCCAAATCTCTTATACTGGAATTAACACATGAATAGATACCTAACATAAATTTAATTTCAAATTATATAATGAAACTCCATCAGACTTGCCTAAGAAAGAACACTTTGAAACTGTAGCTTAATGAAATTGTAAACCTTTTCTTTGTTTGCGGTTACGCCAATGTAGAAACGTAATTAGCCACTGCCGTACCCGATTGGATGGCCAAGACTGACGGCTCCGCCGTGAACATTCACTTTCGCAGGGTCGATTTCCAACATCTTAATATTGGCCAGGACGACCACACTGAAAGCTTCGTTGATTTCCCACATGGCAATGTCATTTCCTTTCAGATTCAGTTTCTCAAGAAGCTTTCGCGTCGCGAAAGCAGGCGCGATAGGGAAGTCGATCGGATCGACTGCAGCATCAGCGAATCCTTCAAAATGAAATAGCAACAAGTTAATGTCATAATAAACTGTGAAGCAGTGTTTATATAAACCATGGTTAAAACACACAAACCTAGAATTCTGGCCAAAGGTTTCACTTTGAGACGGTTGGCCGCGTCCGCGCTCAAAAGAAGACACGCGGCGGCACCATCGTTAAGCGTGCTCGCGTTGGCTGCCGTAACCGTACCTAAACACGAGATGACTAATGAATGAACCATTCCCGATACGAATCCGCGACCAATGTATATACCGCCTTCCTTTTGAAACACTGTCGGAAGCGTCGAGAATTTGTCAAAGTTTACGCGTTTGTATTCCTCATCTTCGTTAACTATTACATCGAGTTTTCCTATACAAATACATGAAAAGTTTGGTTTTCTTTTTGACAAAAATGATATTAAAACAGTTCGAGGCAAACAAAAGTCTTTACGTACTGTTAATAACTTTGAAAGGAAGATTCTCATGTTGCCGGAAACAGTTTATTTTTAAATAATATCCATTTGATTAATGAAAGGTAATTTTTAATTTAAATATTGCAATAATAGAACAGTATGGAATCTACAATTATAAAGATAAGAGACAAGTAATTATTGCAAACAGACAATTATTTATATTAGCCATTTTCATTTGGAACACGTTCACAGAAAAACACGGGACGCGTTATCATTTGCGCTGTGTCCATCACTTTCAATCAAAGTTATTAACAATATTCGCAGACATTTGACTCGCCCTGTAATAAAATTTCCATTGTAATCACATTACGGCACCTCTCTTTCCTTGAATGGTCACTGGGACTATCTCGTCCTTCAGGATCCCCGCTCGGATCGCCTCTGCGGACTTCTTGTAGCTGCCGATTGCATATTCATCTTGAGATTTGCGAGAGATGTCAAATTTCTTGGCAGTGTTTTCGGCGCAGTTGCCCTATTCATCATTAAAATGCAACTTTATTGTCTGAACCGGAATATTTGCAAATGAACCGCTTCATTTGATTACCATGTGGAATTTAT
>WWPM01017809.1:0-20153 GCA_023279145.1 Glomeris maerens | reverse complement strand
ATGATTCTTAACATGTTAAGTACAGGAGCAATGATTAAGCAAGGTAAAGTAATTGAAAATCTAATGGTTGACATGGTACCTGCAAATGAAAAACTTGTTCAAAGAGCATTAAAGATTATTATGGATCTTACAAAATCTCCAAAAGAAGAAGCTCAAAAATACCTTGATGAAGCTGATAACAATTTAAGAATTGCTCTTGAAAAAGCTCAAACTAAAATGGGAATCAAAGTTGAGTCTATCAAAGATAAGACAAGTAGTTTCCTAGCTCGTTGAGTTGGTAAAGCAAAAGACGTCTTTTCAAAAGGTGTTGACAAAGCTGCAAATTTAGCTGATAAGACATTAAATAAAGTTAGTGAAGTAACTGATAAAGTAACTTCAAAGCTAGAGCCAAAAGATAAAGATAAGAAATAATTAAGTAACCCTTTGGGGTTATTTTTTTATTTAGTATTAACATAAATTTATGATAAAAGTTAGAAACTGACCACCATTCGAACCAATGAAAATCAGTTTAGATAATGAAAGACCAATAGAAACATTTAAGGAAATAATGTTTTATGATTACTCAATGTTCATTGACGGTAGTGAATTGAAAGATGCTGGAAAGGTGAGTGATTATCAGAATAGTTTAATTGAACTTGGATATATTGATTCATCGATTTTGGTAAAGGTAAGTGGTGAGCTTTTTGAGCAAATATTTGGTGATGTAAACATACCAATGAGAAAACATATTTCAAAAAATGTAACACCGGAAACTGAATTTATATTTAAGAAATCGGTTACCTATTATTTAAAGGTTACAAAACATAAAACTCGTAGATTTAGAATTAGAGTTGCTAATCATCCACTTTCACTACAAAAAATTCCAGTCCGTCACCTCTACAAAAATGATGATGATGCATATATGTATTTTTATTCAAAATACACTCATGGTAGCGAAAAAGCGTACTTGATCAATGTTGAATTTGATTACACTACAAAAATGGCTAACTTGAATCATATAATGTTCGCAATTAGAATTTACAAGGAACATAGTTAGGTAAGCAAAACAAAAGATGGTTAAGCTAATTTGAGCTTTGCTGATATCAAATTTAATTTATGTTGTATAACTTATTTAATAGATTTGATTTCTATTAGAGGTAACAAAATGAATGACAATAACAATAAAAAAATTAACTCTGCCAACCACAATAGATCTAATCAGCTCAATCCAAATAACGCATCATATAACAGGGATGTATCCCAAATGCTAATTCAAGCATATAAGGAAAAATTTGGTGAAAACTCACTTGATACTCCAAAAAAACAAATAAAAAAATAGTGAATACTATTTTTTTTATTCCTTTGATTTGTAGAATATCATTAATCATATGCTACCTTCACATAAAGATTTTGAATTATTAATATATATGTCAACCAATGAACAAGGCGTACTAGAACTTGGCTACGCTATGACTAGTAGAACAACTTTAAAGTTTGTAAAGAACATTAACCAAAGTATTAATGACTGAGAAAAGCTAGTTAAGCTAAATGGTGACAAGATTTCACCAGAATCAAAACTGAAAGAATTTTTCGATGAATTAATTCATGATATTAAAAAAGAAATAAGACACATTGAAAGTGAATTTAAATCAAGCACAATTAGACTCTACTTTTTACCGTTTGCAAAAGTTAATTCTGAAAAAGTTACGGTTGAAGAATTTAACAATGCAGTCTACCAATTATTCTCTAGAAAACTTGGGAAATTATTTTCAGCAAATGAACTTAAAGAAAAAGAATTGATGGTTCCACTCAATACTACATACGATAAAACAAAAACAAATTTCTAATATTAAAGTGCATTGCACTTTTTTTATTTAGCAAACCTCATCAACATAGAATTAAGATATGAAAAAGGTTAAGAAAACAAGTTTCAAAAATAAATCGAGAATTGAAGGAATTGGGATGGCTGGAAGTGTTACCAATATGGTTGGTTCAGCTATTATTATGGCACTTGCTATTGCTTTAATGTACGCTTCAATGGTGGTTTGATTTTGGTATGCACTTGCATTCTCGCCAGTATTTGTACTAGGTTGATATACATATAAAATCAATGAAAAGTTCTTAAGAGGTGAATCCCAAGTTCAAGTGACGGCTGGTGTACTTGCAATATTTGGATCAGTATTTAGTATTGTTGGAGCTACCTTATTACTTGCTCATATTAATAAAGGTGTAAATAATAATTTACCAACTACTTTAATTAACCCAATTCAAAAAAATACAACTATTGAATCAGTTAGAAAAGAAATTGAACATTCTAAATATGAAACTAAAGTAGTTAATGGAAAACAAGCTACTATTGTTGAAAAGAATAAAACATTAACTGTTCCACTTGACCAACCAATAGCACGTCAAATTTCTGAAAGAGTTGAAGCTGAAAAGAAAGCAGCAATTCAAAAAGAAAAAGAAAGAAAAGCAAGTCTGAAAAAATAAAGAACCATTGGTTCTTTTTTCTTTATTTTCCAAAAAGGTCTATTTTTTTCACCGAGTCCTTTATGAGTCCTGGTCAATACTACTTAAATCAACATTAAGGTATGACAAAGTTAAATATCTTAATTAATCCAAAACAAGACTTCAATGCAGATCCAAGCTATTACTATGACGATGCCATAGTCAATGTTTTACTTTTCAATGAAGACTTAACTTTTAACACACACTTGTCAATGACTTTTAATGATGCATATATTAACATCAATGGTGAAGATTACAGATTTAGACATAAATTAATGTCTTTTATTATGCACCCAATTGACGTAGTTATTATAGGGCTATCTAGATTTATAAATGATGCAAGTATTACTGTGATCAATAAAGAAAAATCACCTCATACAAATGTTTTCAAATCATTTTCAAAGCTAACAGCTGTAAGAGAATTCAGAAACAATCAGTTTCATGAGGTAATTGATGAAGTATTGTGAAACAAACTTTATGCTGAATTTATGAAGATACAATCAATAGTTTAGTAATTCAATAACATTTAATTATGTATTTAATAACTGCTACCAATTTTAATAGAGCTTGAAGTGGAAAACCAGGCTCAACTCCTTATGATAACTATTTCTTCATAATCAATGATCAAAAAGAAGTTGAAAAGGTTGTTTGAAGTCTAAACTATCAAACTAGCACAATAATATTTAATGGACGTAGTTTTAGTTATGGAATCAAAAAGTTAATGTCACTTAGAAGTATGTATGGTGTTTTACTTATTCTTGCAATGCTATATTTTGAAAATGAAACAATAGAAATACTTTTCCCACTTGAAGCAGAAAAAGAAATAAAGTCAACTCAAAAATCATTGACAAAAGAATCGATAACCAGTACAAATACTATTTCATTTAATAATGACCCAAATAAATATGACGAAGTTTTTATTACCGTTGATAAAATTGAAAATCCACGTAAATATAACTAAATGATCTAATCTAGATTTTTTGTTTGAATCTTTTATCAATTCAATAAACTTACAAAAATGTATATTTCGATATGGCATTATTTAGTTATTAAGATAATATGGCATATAAACTAGTATTAAAAGAAATCAATGCATTTAGAAATGACATTGATAGCATTCACACAACAGAAACAATTGAATGAAGCGGATTCCAAGTATTAATATTTGATGAACAAATTAGTACAACACCAGTATTTAATACTGTTTATCTAGGACCAGAAGAACAAACCAAATATGAATATGTAACATATGTTCATAAAAGACAAGGGATGGTTAAGAAACACCAACAACTAGCTTTTAGATTGTTCATTGAAAAGTTTCCAAAAGAATTTAAGAATATAGAAATCAAGTACGTTGCGCACAATGTTAAATTTGATTTTGTAAAACTTCTATTAAAGAAGATTAATAAAAACGAACCTGAATTATTAAAAGGTATTATGATCGACTTTATTCCTGAACAAATGAGTATGGAAGAAGAAGACATCATTAAACATGGTTTCTCATTTGAAAATGTAATTCCAAAAGGTAATGAGTCATTAAGAATTGGTAATAGTTTCCATCCATTTATCAAATTCGCTAAATTTGAATAAATTTTGACAAACATTTTTTTACACTTAGTTATAAAGGTTTGTTTTTTATAAAATTTGTACATGTTAATATCCCAAAAAATAAAAAAAATATTGGAAGTTATGAACCAGCGATTACCTGGCCATAGTGAGATTCTATCGCTTTCACTACTAACAGTACTTTCGAAACAATCTTTATTTCTATTGGGACCATCAGGCACTGGGAAGTCTACGATGATTAGAATGATAAATAGTGTGATTTCAGATTCCAAACTATTTGAATTTGATTTGAAACATATGTCAAATATTGATGATTTACTAGGTCCTGCTAAGGTCAATCATTTGGTCATGAATAGTCAAGTTAGAAATGTTGACGGATTTTTACCTTCTGCAAATATCGTTTATTTGAAGGTCTCAGATGAAATAAATCCTAAATCAAGAAGTATATTATTAGACTTGATTGACAACAACAACTTTAAAAATGGTTCTGAAAACATCAAGACTGAAACTCTATCATTTTTCTTATCTTCAAAAGAGCCAAGCTTAAAATTATCTGATAATTTAGACTTATTTGACCGTCTAGTTTTGAAATATGAAATTGATTACATTTCAAAAGAAGAAGATTTCAAAAAACTGATGCAAATTAACAAACATGATGTCAAATTTGAGATTGACAAGTCTCTGTTTTTTTCCATAAAGGAAATAAATGATAATTATGCGAAAATTGGTTCAATGAAATTCAATGAAGATATTGAAAAATTTTTAGTAAACTTTCGTCAGAATTTAGAACTCATTTCAATAAACAACCTTGATGGAGAGGGATACAAATATAATGTTTCGGATAGACGTTGAGAAAAATCGTTCTTTCTAATGAAGGCGAGTGCTTTCTACAACGATCGTAAGATTGTAGATTATAATGATTTGGCGGTCATGATTCATACACTATGAAACGAAATAAATGATAAATTGCAAATTGAAAAGGCATACTTGGACGCGATTGGTAAAAATATCGAATTGAATAAATTTGAATATGAAATCAGCTCAGTTGAATCATTGTTGAATGAGAAGAGTCGAAGCAATTTGGTTGAAATAACACAGCCAACTATCGTCATTATAAATAATTCCGAATACTATTCCTATAATGAGAAAGATGGAGATGAATTGTTCATAATTCCGAAAGCGGTTCTTGATTCTTATAGTTCTGAAAAAATTGAAAATAATGATTACGAAGACGTAACTATCGAAAATGTATTAGACAATTTGGAATATGAAGAAAGTCAAGTTTTTGACATAAAAGTAGAATTCAATGATCCGACAAAAAGAACAATGAATGTGGTTTTTACAGATTCTTACAATGACGAAACAGAAGTCGAAGTTGTACAAAATAACACCATGTTTAAGGTACCTAATAAAACATATTCACAAGAAATAGTTGATGATTTGAAAAAATTGGTTACTCATTTGAACGAAATAAGTACGAAAATAAAGACGAAAAAAAACGAGATTGTAGGTAAAGACAACATTTTTTTAGAGAGATCAGTGTCAATTTTGCATGAAGTCATATTTGAGCCTTTAAACTCAAGAATTGCTAAAAATCTCAACCTATTGGAAGTAAAAATAGCCGAAGAAAAAATAAAAAAACTTACAAGTCGTTCAAGCAAATAAAATCATTCTTTTTTTATTTGATGACTTAATAGTTTATTTAAAATTAAAATATATGAAATTATCTGAAAGAATTGAAAAAATTTCAATTAACCTAAAAAAAGATGTTTATGAAAAGGATGAAATTTTTTCATTATCTTTACTAGCTCTATTGTCTGGAGAGTCTATTTTCTTGATTGGTCTTCCGGGTGTTGCGAAATCGCTTGTTGCAAGAAGACTTAAAAATGTGTTGAAGGATGGTAAAGAATTTGAATATTTGATGAATAAATTTTCTACTCCTGAAGAAATATTTGGACCAATAGACATATTGGAACTCGAAAAAGGGAATTACGTAAGAAAGATAGACGGTTACCTACCTGATGTTGAAGTAGCTTTTTTGGATGAAATTTGGAAAGCTGGACCTGCGATTCAAAATACATTATTGACAATAATTAATGAGCGCATATACAAAAATGGAAAAGAAACAATAAATGTTCCTTTGAAATTGCTTATTACGGCGTCAAATGAGTATCCAATTGCTGGACAAGGTCTTGAAGCTTTGTACGATCGATTCATGATTAGATACGAAGTTAAGCAAATTCAAGATGAGGAAAATTTCTATAATTTGTTGAACAAACCAACATCACAAGATGTAAAAATACCAGTCGACATTCAATTTACTACAAAAGAAATAAGCGAACACATTTCTAAAATTGATGGTGTCCAAATAGATAAAAAAATATTTCAATTCATTGTAGAACTAAAAAAACGAATTGAAAAATTAAATATTGATATGCTTTCAATCGATGAAAAGAGCAAAGGTATATATATATCAGATAGACGTTGAAAAAAAGCCGCTTTCTTGATAAAGAGTAGTGCATATTATAACGAAAGAAAGGCTGTTGATTATCAGGATTTGCCTGTTTTAATTCACACACTGTGAGATGAATCAAAAGATAAAGAAAAAATTGAATTCATTTTTAATGAAGCCATAAGTAACTCAATTGGTACTAAAGATTTTGACTATGAAATATCTAGAGTGGAATCACATTTAAATACAATTGATGATAAGTATAAACGTGAAACTTTGGTGGATAAAGAAATATTTCATTCAAATGTAACATATCTCTCTTATAAAATTACTAATGGGACTGAACTTCTAATTCAAAAAAATGACATCGAAAACGGACAATTAAATATCGATTTTTATATCCAAGCATTTAATAGTGAAGCTGCAATTCTACAAAATTCAAGTGCACGATGAACTATTAGAATATTGGAGAATACTGATAGAAAACAAATATTAGTTAATGGTCAGAATAGCGCAACTCGTATTACTGTTCCAAAACAGGTTATCGACACAAGTTACTTGCCTGAAAAAGAAAATGAAGTCAAATTAGTGCAAAAAGACCTAGAAAACATCGAAAAGAAAATTAATAAGAAAATTGATGAAATAAACGGTGCAGCTAACGTCTTTCTTGGAGAGTCATTCAAACGTACTATAAGATTCAACTATAGAGAATCCTTCTCAAAAATTGAGGATTTACTTGAAGTTGTGGAACACAAGCTTGCTAATCTGATTATTAGCAAGAAGAAGAAATAATGGCAACAAAAGTTAAATTGTCTGAGATGGTCAAGATCAATGCAATTGATTTTAAAACAAAGCAAATAACTGAATCATTAGAGAAAATGAAGTTGAAACGAAATTTTATAAATTTCAGAAATAATTTTCCAAAAATGATTGGCGATTTTGATTCATTTTTCTTTGAAAAGGCAAACCAAATAAAGAAGAATATCGAGCAAACCGATTTCTCTGCGTTCAGCGAAGAATTTGAATTGCTAGACAATTTGAATGAACTATCTAAAAAAGATTTCATTCAATTTTTTTCTACACTGAAAAACTCTAATAGTAACGTCATTAAGCATTTTTACAAAACAAATTTCGAATTCGTAAATGGTAAACTAAGCACCGTTGAAAGAGCGACTCTAACAAAAGAATTCAAAAAAGAAATTGAAAAATTAATTGCAGAGAAAGCAATATCTTTTGAATATGAAGATTCAGCTTTAGAAGGTTATGAAAAATTAATTGATGAAAATATGATTGAATCAAATAATGTAAAACTTGGTAAAGTTACTGAGAATACATTGCTTGCAAAGGCAAACAAGCGAAAATTCATGAATTTGGACGAATTCAGTGATTCAGATAAATCAAACTTGAAGAACAGTTTGCAAGAAAAAATATCGGTATTAATTTCAAATATTGTCAATGATAAATTTGAAAAACAAATATCTGATTTCGAATTGGAACTTAAAAACACAATTAAGAAAGTTGAACAAGTCAGTTCACTTGGAGAGAACTTGATAAAAATTTTAAACAACGGTTTTGGAATAAGTGGACTTGATCTTAAAATGATTGATAAAAATAAAATTGAGGAATTAAGTCGTGTTTTGGAGTCAAATAAACAATTAAATGAATTAATTGAAATATTGGGAAGATTTGCAAAAGCGTATTCAAAAATGATAAGTCAAACATTAGAATATCTTCCATTAACGACAGGTCATAAAATTCAACAACCATATAAAGATGAAATTGTTGGTATCTCAGTTGGTAATGATTTGGAAAGAGTTTTGCCCATTGAAATATCAATGTTTAAAAGAATGAAATTGAAAGCTACTTTTCTACTAAAGTTTGTTGAACAAAAGTTACTTGAATTCGAATTTGGTAGCTACACTGATGAAATTGTGATGGAATTACAAGAAAGCTCAAATGATGATGAATTGTCCGAGCCAAAGGGTCCGTTCGTCATTGTTGTTGACTCTTCAGGTTCAATGCAAGGTATACCAGAAATGGTTGCAAAAGCAATATCTCTAGCTGCATTACGTATTGCCATTAAGGACAAACGAAAATTGAGTATTGTTAATTTTTCAACTGTAAATTATGAAATGACCTTCATTCCAAATGAAATCAATTTGAATAAACTTTTAGAGTTTCTCAGTGTCTCATTTGGTGGTGGTACAGATATCAATGCCGGTTTGAAACCTGCAATTGATCGTATGAAACAAAGTGAATGGAAAAATGCTGACATGTTGATCGTCAGTGATTTCGATCTTGGTGACATAAGTAAGCCGATATTGGATGAAATTTCAGAATTGAGATCTAGTAACAATCGATTTCATGCCTTGATAATTGAAAACAATTTGCCTAACACTGATTCCCTATCTGTTTTTGATAACAAATATTTTTTTGACACAAAAATGTGAAATACAGAAGATGTTATCAAAAAAATTGACGAAATTGGTGGGCTTCATGAATTTGAGAAATATGAAACACAATTTACTGATTAAATTGATATTAGTTTAATAAAGTATTTACAAAAAAAGTATGTCGGATGATTATCTGTTAACAAGAGCAATAAGTGATTATTTAAACAAAACTAGTGCCAACAATTTTGCTGGCAAATTTCTTTCACAATCTCAGAATCTTGCCAAAGTAAATGATTCATTATCCATGTGTCTTTGAGAATTGTCACATTCAAAAGACATAAATGAAGTTACAAAATTGGTAAATGACGTATCTGTAAGATACGATATTTTAATTGAATATGATGTAAATAACAAAAACAAAATATTACTTGATTACTTTTCGTTTTTCATTAAACCAACTACAACCATTTTTTTTGAATCAGATAAAGAACGTAGTGCCATTCTTCGAAGATTAATACTTGCTATTGAAGAACAGAAGCAATATCAAATTCTAGAAAAAATTGATAAGGAACTTGGCGTTTATTTTGAAACTCACAAGGATATTCCAGCCGCAAAATATCTATTTGAATTGATAGTTGACAAAAGACTTATTTGCGCTCACACAATGGCACAAATTAAGAAGATGACAAATCTAGTTCCGACTTTATCAGTTGATCCAAATGATGAGGAAGGTAAATACTTATCAGAACAGATGGAAAAACTTAGATTAGATATCCTTGCCCAAAATGAACATGAAAAACATCAAAAGCATGCACAGGCAATAATCGATCTACCTACATACAATGAGTTCAAGAATCCAGTACAAAGACTTGGGGATGAAAAAAAATTATTTGTTCCTTCAAAAGAACGCGAAGCTGAAATTAGAAAAAGACTTCAAAATGAAGAACTCGCAAGGTTAGAACAAATACGTTTAAATCTTTTGATTAAAGAAGATGACAAACCATTAGCTTATCCAGAACGTAGAGAAGTTGAATACAATAGTTTTGCAAAGAAAGCTCCAAATAGTGAAATTACTATGGAGTTTAGTAATGGTTCAAGGCCGCTTACTAGATATGAAATATTTAACCAAATAATAAAGAAACAAGCAGTCAATGAAAAAATACCTGCTAGTTTTGGTTTTGAAACCCAAGAAATAAAGCCAAATCTTAAATATCATTCAGAGGTATTGGCTAAGAAACCAATCGAAGTTGAAATAAAAAAACCAAAAGAATTAGAACCAGATAGCAACTTTGATTCACATTTATCAACATCAGAATATGAAATAAATATCAATATGGATAGTGATCATCTAGAAGATAATTATTCAAATACTTCAGAAGCTAATAAAAAGCAAATCATTAGACCGTTAAAGCTAATTAAACATAAACGTGTAAAGAAACTAAATGATAAAAATGTGATTGAACTTAGTAACAAACAAGACTTTAGTGAAATAGCTAATTACATCATTAACAAAATAGCGGATATTAAGAAATCAAAAACTAAAAGGGTTGATAAACTAATACTAGAACAAGTAAAAGCATCTACTGAAATTCTTTCATTGAACCAAGATCTATTTAAGAATCTAACGGTCCCTGAAATGTACTTATTAAAAGATCTAAACAATGAACTAACTTGATTCTATTTAACATATCGTAATAGCTTAGACAATGAGGAACTATGAACTATTCTAGACACTGTTAGTCATTTGTTAAAAGTTAGAGAACATGAAGATGATTTCAAAATTGAACTAAATAATGCCACTGATGAATTACTAATTTTAAATCAACAAAATTTATTTGAAAAAACATTTAATGTTGAAAATTTCATTAAATCCCCGCATTTAGAAGCTAGCAAATGATTAATTAATTTTGAAACAATAGTTGATCCAAAAAATGTAACAGATTCAACTTCATTTGTTAATTGTCCTTTTAATTGTATTGTTGATTCAAAAAGTGCTCATGTATGTAATAACATAACATTTGAATTATTAAAATCAACTAAAGCATTTGATACATTTAACAATAATGAAAACTCACGAAAAGTATTTAATGTCTTTAGAGACCTAATGAAAAACGTTCCCCAAAATCAAAAGATGATTTTACAAACTATAGTCGAAAATATCATAGTCAATGGGGGAAACGATAATCTAATTTATTCATCATTTTTCATCTTAGATAGTATGCTAAGTCTTTTCATATTTAACATCGTAAGAAGGCTTGCAAATAAACACAACCTAACTAGACAATTTGAAAAAGTATTTGCAGAACAAATTCTAAACATCGACTTAAACATAAACAAAATAAATCTTAAAGAACTATTTAGATTTGTAATTGGTGAATCAAACCATATTAGAGTGAATGAAAAAAATAGAAATGTACCCTATATTTCGCTTGTCAAAAAACTGGAAGAATCTGGGTCTATTGAAGATATTAGAAAATTAAATGCTTTTTTTGAATCCGCTCGTATATTAGCACTTAGACAATCATATAGAACCAGGGACAAATTACAATTCAATATTGGTTTAAATCTTGGTAGCAAAGATAAGCTTTTTCACATTGATATTTCTAATGATGTCAATGAATATAAGGGTTTAATTTTTCAAGAATTAATGTTGCTATGTGTCGGAACTAATTTATAGAAAGATCTGATAAAACGTGAAATTTAATAAAACGATCAATCAGTTAATTTGTGAAAATTATGTATTAACAAAAAAATAATTGTTTTTTGGTTAGGATTTGCGAACATCTAATAACGTAGCAATTTATTAATTAGTGACAGTAATATTGGTTGGAATGTTTCATTTACAATATACACATCATGGAAATATCTATACAGTTAAAAGAAATCATTGAGAAAAAATGTAAGATTAATGTCGCCAACAATAGAAGGTCATTTGTATGAAACTCGGAAATATTTATGGCAATGTTTGAAAACCTTTTTAACAAAAAAGAATTTAAGATGTTTCCAGGCATCATTTCGTTAACTTACAAAAACAATGTATTCCCGAATGAAGAAAGTTTGAGAAAGAATAATGGTATTAGTAAACTATTTGAAAATTCCTTTGTAAATGATGGTTTGCAACGTTTAACTTCATTGCAAATTGTGTTAATAGCTCTGAAAAATTTTGTTAATTCTAATAAGAAAACAAACGCCATATTTAATGACTTTAATTTTAGAAATATGGAAAATGTAATGTTCCTGAATAGCAATAGAAACGATGTAACAACATTAAAAGAATTGAACGAAAACAAAAAATCCTTTGATTTCGAAAACAATTCATTGATAAATCACGAAATACTTGATTGTTATTTGAAGGTCTTCGGAATCATGTCGAAATGATTGTTTGAAAACAATAATGAAATGTTTATGAATTTGGTGGTAAAAATGAATGAAATGGAATTACGAGTTATTGATTTTGATAACAACGATTCAATAATTAGTTTACATAGAAAAAACAATACATTTTCAAATGAAAAAAACTTCTTGACTCAGTTTTCAGCGTATTTGATTGGTGAGATGTCAAAATCATTTGGGGATGAAAACAACAAAATGAAACTTTTGAAAAGTAACTTAGATTTGGAAAGGTTAGGTTTCAATATGGAGATTGATTTTCAGAACAAGTTTGCTAGATCATTTTTTCTTGAGATTTGTGACTCCGACGTTAGTTTGAATTCAACTTCAACTTTTAGTTTATTGTTGCAGGCCATACAAAAAATAGAAGAAAAAAAATATAACTTAAATAGTGATTATCTTGTTTCAATATCCCAAGAATTAAAAAATTCAGCAGTTTTTTTTGATCATTTAAATCTGTCTCTTGATTTTTCACTTGAGCAACAAAAAAACGATAAAGTGATAATAACTAATAATAGCATGCAATCGATTGATATCACAGACATTCTAAAGCTAGTTAGATACTATTTTACAGTTGATGTGGATACAGACTTTTCGGAGATAAATGCATTGATGCAAATTGTTTACAAGCAGTGATTGATTCAAAACATTTATAGTGACGAGTTTATTGTTTTTTTGTGTATGTTAAATATATCTCTACTTAGGTCTTGGATATTTAAGGCAAAAAATTCATGAACATATAGTTTCAACAAATTCAAAAGTCAAGTAGATGGAAGACAAGGTCTCGATTTCAGGGTAAAAAGCCAAAATAACATAAATATGTATTTGACTTTTTATGAATGGTCAAGTAATTATTTTGATGATAAATTCTACTCATACAAATTAATTTCATATGCAAAAAATGACGATAAATTTGATGAATTAATGCTCGAAATTGTGAAAACTATTAATATGAATCACATAAATAGGGAAGGATTATTGGCGCTGTATTTATTTGATGATATGATCACAAGCTTCAATCTTGATGATTGAAACAACCTTGTTAACAATATTTCATCATTTAATACGATTAAAGCAACTTCTCTAATTGAAAAAATTTCAAAAGATGAATTAATCAATTGTGACTTTGAAACAAAAATGGTGAATTATTATTTCTTTAAGCGTATATATTATGAACTACCAAATGGAGATATTACGCACCCAGAATTTGACTTATTTTTTGATAAACTAAGATTTACTAATATAGAAAAACAATGGTTTGTTTCTAAAATTGATAAAAAGTTTGGCAAAAAATCGCCATTTTTAAGAAATACAAATGACGCAAAACATATCGATATGAGAACTAAATCAATTAAGGAAATGCTTTCATTCAATTCTTCCAAAATGTTTGATTTTGCAAATTTTGTATTGAGAAATAAGGAATAAATGAAAATATTTAACACAGAATCTGTTACGCTTAAAGAATTTTTAACAAATGATAGCAAGTATATTATTAGTGCATCGAATGATAATCTTGAATTGAACGAAAATCAGCTAAATATTTTATTTAATGAAATATTTGGAAACATAGGTGTTTTGGATTCAAAACACAATTTCAATAACTCTTTGGATTCAATAATAAACAATTTTCAAGATGAGAAAAGAAAATCAGAAGATCCAGATAAATTCATAGGAGTGATAACTGTAGTTAATGACTCAAAAAATAAAAATGAATATTTGGTAATTAATTCTCAGGAAGTCTTACTTGTTTTAATTAGAATGTTGATCTCAATCACAAGAATTACTAGGGAAAATCCCATGACACCATCACATCTGAATGATGGACTAGAAAAACTATTGAGCAAATTAAATAGCGACAGCAAATTTGCATTTCAAAACGAAAATAAGAAATCATCTTTTGTTAATAAGAAAGTTCAAAATTCACAATCAATATATGGAGAAATTGCATTACAGAATATTGTGGATAAGGCATTTTATTATGTCAACATAATAAAAGATAAATTGGTGGATAGTTTTCCAAACTCAATAAATAAAAATGTAAAAAGATTTGAGGTCTCGGCTTGTTTTTTCATGCTTGAAAAATTACTTTCGCTAAAAATAAGAATTGTTAATGATGTTGAAAGTAATTACAACCCAATAATTCCGTTGTTAAAGCAGAAAATGGGTAATTATGATTGATTCAAAGATCTTTGCTACTCAAGCAGTGATACTAGAATCAAAGGCTTAGCTGAATCGACTTTTTCTATTGTTGAAGGAACATTGAATGTTAGTATGCAAAAAATTGAGAATTTGTTCAATTTGTTTGACCAAAGTTTTGGACTAGCCAAACATTTGACTATTAGTTCTGAAATAATTGACGGAAAGTTTTCTATATTTAAACTGAAAATGGATTTCTTTTCCGAACTTTCTAGGTTTTGGGATTATTTTGAAGATGAGAAATTCACAAAAGCGTTTCCAAATGTCATGCAAAATAATTTAGGATTAAATATTGAAAAATTATTGTTAATAAAAATTTTTGGTATCAAAAATAAAAATAATGGTCGTTTAGTCAATTTCATATTTTCAATTTTGTTTTGATTATTTGAAATGAATATTATTTCGGAAAAAGATTTTAGCAATTCATCTAATCTTTTTTACTGAGTACAAGTGGTTGAATTAATTTTCAATAACGAGTGGGGAAGCAGTGAACAATTGGAAAAAATATTACAAAAATTGAGTGAATTAGTTGATACCCACTTTACTTTTCATGAACGTAGTAATGAATATTATTTATCGTCATCGAGTTCATTTGATGATAAAATAAATCTCGATTATTTTAAAGCTATTTTATTTGATTATTTTTTTTATGATTTTAAATTTTATGATCACAAGAAAATGATTGCCACATCAAATGATTGAATTATTGAATTTTTGAAAAACAACATTCATGCAAACGGACCAATGAGAACATTATTTACCTTTGTTATTGCATTACCATTTCTAAATAAGGAATCACAAAAAGAGTTGCCATCGGCATTTGATTTTGATCGCTTAGGTTCTTTTGATAAAGAACATTTGATTTCTAGGGCAGAAATTAATGATGATAATAAAGTAATGATAATGCAGCCAGGAAACGTTTTTATTGTCGATAGAAAACTCAATGATTACTTCGGATCTAGTACTTATTTTTGTAAGAATGAAAATTGATGCTTGGAAATAAAAACATTGAATCTTACTAATAGAAAGTGTAAATTTCACACTTCACATGTCTATTTAGCAGAATGTAAAAAAGGTTCATTGCAATACAAGACTACAGAAATAATTACTAAACTCCCTAGTACATTTAGTCAGGATGAAATTCAATTCAGAAATGATGAGTTATTTGAAAGCTTCAAAAATAAAATACTTTTAGATGACAAATGATTGTTAGAGGAATTCGCTGACTGAATCCCATTTGATTTTTAGGAAAATTTGTTTTGTACTTACAACAATTTTTTACTATAAAATTGACAAAATAATCTTTAGATTATTGTTGTGTGAATTAAAAAACATGGAATTGTTAAAAATGTGATCCACATTTATTATTTTGTTGATTTGTGAAGTATTAACATAAGTAAAAAGTAAATGTAATTTCAATGAAAATAATTATAGATTACTGTAGAACGAATATTCAAATAGTCATTTTGATATTCTATCTTTTCAACAATAATGTAATTATCAAATTATTTAAAATTCACCCCAATTAACACGATTCATCCCATGGACATTTTCCCACCATTAACATCAATCAATTATGTTAAGTATTTAAATGTTGTTATTTAACATTTGAAATACTTTTGATCTTTATATATTTCAGTATTTACTATTTTCCAAAAGTATCAATTGTATATTTGAAATATGAAAATAAGAGTGAATCATAATTCAAACAAAGTTAATGTTTACACAATGAAAGAATTGTTTAGTAAATTTGAGTATTTTGATCTTAGGTCGTTGTCAACAACTTCGAATAACAAGAAACTAATAACACTTTTGAACAACTTCATGTATTGTTGGAATAATCCGAGTTCTGAAATTACGTTTCAGTTTAATAATTATCAGAATGGTATGCTAAACGGACTTAAAATCAATTTGGACGATTTTGTGCAACTCCAAATTGCTTTGCGTATTTTTTCAAAATGTATTCTAAATGACAAAAAATATTCCGATTCAACAGAATTTGCAAATTTAATAATTGAGTTGAAGACAATTGTCAACGTTGTTGATTCGATTTGCGGAATGAAAAATGTAGGCGACAAATATATTGAATTAATTGAAAAATTTGATAATCAAAATAATAATTCGCTCAATGAGTTGTTAGTCAGATGAAAAAATCACACTTTTGAAGAACTCGTTAGTATGGAATTTGATCTATCGTTTACATTTTCAATGTCTCAAATTGCAACTAGAAGAAGTAATATAGATTTCGAGTATAGTGATATTGCTGAATTAGATAGAGATTTATACTTTATTAAATTTATGATAAGACTATTTTCAAATTTGAAATTTGTTCATATTGATCAAAATGAAAAATATATTGAAACAGATTCGCTTCTTGAATATAAAAGAATATTAGAAATGTACAGTGATGTTAAAAAAACTGCGGATTTCATAAAATGATATTGCAAAATTCATTTGATTCACTGCAATGAAAAAGATAGTATTTCTGCAAAATTTAATAACCATTTAAATTATTGCAC
Organism: Glomeris maerens; assembly: GCA_023279145.1. Lineage (NCBI taxonomy): Eukaryota > Metazoa > Arthropoda > Diplopoda > Glomerida > Glomeridae > Glomeris > Glomeris maerens. The sequence goes on along the minus strand of WWPM01017809.1, from coordinate 3,150 downwards.
TAGATTTATGAATAAAAACTGAAGTGGGTTGTCCGAAATTTACAATGGGTTATATCAAAATTGCGAAATTGATAGTTGGAAGCCAATGAAAATAAATGGCTTTGAAATACAATTGAACAAGTTCATTCCAACATTAGTTGTTGATCAATATTATCCCGTAAATTTTATGGTTAACACTTATGAAAAAATGTTTCATTCCATTTTTAAACACAGGAATCTTAAACACGATGATCAAATTGATTATAAGACTACACTATTTGACACAGAATTCCCTGGAAAAAAGTCAATTGTCAATTCTGAGTCTAAGCTAACAGCATCTTTTTGATTGATTGAATACTCATTGGGCCATATTGACTATTTATCTTTGATTCTTTTTCTTAGAAGTGTGGATAAATTTATGTTATATTCAATATTTGCTTTGCTTTCAGATGAATGTGCTTTTTACACATTAAGAAGCAAGACAAGGTGATTTGAAAGCATTATTAATACAAATAAAATTAAGGAATTAAATTATTGAAATATTTATTACAATTCAGAACTTGAGCAAAAAGATATTATTTTTAAGGAATTACCTATTCTCAATACCAAGATTGAAATAAATGACTTGTGAAGCCATGAGGAAAATTTGTTTAAAAGTTTATGCCTTAGAAATTTTTCTTCAATGTCACGTGTAATTAAATTAATTTTTACAAGAATTTATTCAAAACATTTTTCAATGTCAACTATGTATTCTATATTTAAAATGAAAAGTGATAAACCTAGAAAATATAAGTTTAATGTTGAACATTTTTTTGACAGATCATATGGATCGGACTGTTATAATACACTAAAGAAAAATGGCAAATTTAATGACAATTATCTTGAACTTGACAAGTTGATAGTATTGTTACATTCAATAGGAAACACATTCATAATTCCTGAAGCGATAAATAAATATTTTGCAAAAATGAAAAAGAATTCTTTATGAAAGTTAAATAATGAAAATGAAAAATACAAATATGTAAAGCAATTATTGAAGAATGGAAAATGTGATAATCTTTCAATTTTTTTTCTATCGCAAATGATAAATGAAATAGATACTTTCGTTACTCCCAATTTAATTAACAAAATTTCAGAGAGATCAATCCATTTATTTTCTCGAATAGTTGAAGATTACATTCAAAATACATATGAGCAAGAAATCGCGGAAGTTAATTTCATAGCAAAAGATTTTGACAAACAAATAGAATAGTACATTTCTTTATTGTGTTAATGTATACTGTCAGTATGATAAGTAGCGAAGTAATTATTAATAAAGGAGATAACGAGATTTTAACAAAGTTAAAATCTCTTTTTGATCCTAAAAAATATCCAAGTTTTATTATGGTTGTTAGTTATGTCAAGTTCCCGGCCTTCGCGCCATTGGTTGACAAAGTGCTTGAAATGAATGATGGTCAAATAATTGTTACAACTGATGGGCACATTACTAGCCCTGATATGTTGATTTGATTAAAAAATAAATTCAACAATGGTAAAAATCATAGAGCGAAGGTATTTGATCCTAATGTTACAAAAAGTGGATTTCATATAAAAAGCTTCATTTTCGAAAATCAGTTTGAGTCGTTACTATTTGTAGGATCATCAAATATTAGTTTCACTGCTTTTTCTTTAAATTATGAAATGAATCATCTAACAATATATAAACATGGTGATGTAATAGTTGAAGACGTTAAAAAACAATTCAATCAAATCTTTGAGATGTCATCGGAGATCACTGATGAGCTAATTCAAAAATACGAAGTGGAGTATATTGAGAAATCAAAAGAAAAAGAAAATTATTTAAATAAAGATAATTTCATAAATAAAATGCAACTAAATGCATTGTCACAACTTTCTTTAATAAAAACACGGGAACGTTTAAATAAAGGGATTCAAGTAGCGGCAACTGGTTCGGGTAAGACGCGACTTGCAGTACTTGAAATGATAAATCACATTATTTTAAATTCGAACAATGGCAAAGGTGAATTGCTTTTCGCGACTTTAAATAAATTATTAATTGATCAAACAATTAGATCAATTGAAGAAGTTCTTGAATATCGTAAAAATGAAATAGAAAACCTAAAGATAACATGACGGATTCTTGATAGCCGTGAGAAAATATTAAATTTTAGTCCAATACATGATGGTTTTAGAATAAATCTAATTTCACATACACTAGTTTCAGACCTTGTAAAAAACGAAAACATAAAAACTAATGAATTTTCACACATTGTAATTGATGAAGCCCATCACCTAGACGAAGGTGAAAAGAAACCCACAAACATTTTCATGTTGGCAAAACGTTTTGAACCATCATTTATGTTCGGTTTAACTGCAACCCCTGAAAGAACCAACAAATATAACTTGATTGCTGAGGTTTTTGGATCAACAGTTGTATCGCAATATGACATGGATGAGGCGATTGATGACCACTTGATTTCTGACTTTGTATATTATCTAATTGACAAGAAAGAATTTGAAGATGGATATGAAGAATACACAATGAAAAATTTGATTAAAGCTTTTAACTATAAAATCTTAAGTCAAATTGAAAAAGTACTCGATGAATATCCATTTAGTGGTAAAAAATTAAGAGCAATAGCATTCATGAATAATGGAGGAAAAACTAATCGTAACCTAAAAAATGTTTCTGGATACTTTGACGGCATTAATTCAAAGTATATTGCAACTTATATAACTGGTGACACATCTATCAATGATAGGCTCAAGATATTTGAAAGTCTGAAGAGCGATGAAATCAATACGATAAATATTATTTTTAGTGATAATACATTAACGGAAGGTGTGGACATTCCAAGTATTAATGCAGTATTGCTATTCAGAACAACTGATTCAACCATTAGATTCAAACAACAAATCGGTCGAGGTCTTAGAAAAGATCCTGCAAACCCAGAATCACACTTATCAGTTTATGATTTTGCTTCATCATTAGATGATAATTTTTCAGACATTGTAAATGCGTTTTCAACTACGCATGGTACTAAACACACAAAACAAAATGTCGCATATGGTGTAACTAAAGGTTTTGAAAATAGAAACTTTGTATTTACAAAAAACACAAGAAAACAAGTTCTAGACTACGTTAGAAGAAAGATTACAAAACTAGCAATA
>WWPM01017807.1:0-18299 GCA_023279145.1 Glomeris maerens | reverse complement strand
AGAAGCAACATTTTTAGAAAGAGATTTAAGTCTGAGTTGAAGAATCCGACAAGTTTCTTTTGAGCGCTGCAATTTTCGCCTGAGAACCAATTTGTCCAGCCTCAAACGATGCACCTCAGCCTTCATATTTTTTAAATAATCGTTTGGCGATGGATGATTCTCGAAATGGGTCTGGCAGGTAACATCCTTTTGTTTCTTCATTGGAGAAACGTGTTAAATTGAGGAAAGTGCTCTCTTCCGAACTTCGCGTTGTTTTAAACGAAGTTCTCTTTTTATTACTACTATAAGTGAGGAAAATGTTAGAATAATACTATATAATTTGGGACGTTTAGAATGCTACCGTCATTGCTCTCAACAGGAATATCTACTGGCGTTTCCATTTCAGTATGGGAGGTTCCAGCAACTTCAATTGTATTAATTTGTTGACAATAATTACTAGTCTATTCCAAATAATGACAAAGAGAACAAATAAATATTTTATTAACATTGCATGTGTCTCCTAATCATTGCTACAGCATCAACTTTCAATTTCCTTCTCTGTACTGTGTTCAATAATTTGGCTTGTAGGTCACGAATGTATGCTGTAGCTTCGAAGTGTATCGAACAAATTCGAGCATTTGTAACGTTTATTTGATCGCTTCCTTTACAAAGCAATACCTACTTTTTCACTAATAATGGATCCTTTGGAAAATACTGATAAATTATATCACTTCCCTTTGTAATTCTGTTATAATTATTGCAACAGATGACGGCGCACGAAGGCATGGCTACAATAACAAATTTAACCTTGACCTTGTACCGTAGCTATGCTGGTGCCTTGATGCTGTGCATCCTGTTATATGTCACGAGGGGGCGAAGTTAACAGGGATTTTTCCCGCCAAGAGGTATTGGCTTACCCTGCTGCCCACCCTTTGCCGCTCAATACGCAGGCACAGAGATCCGAAATCTTACCCGTTTGGTTAGGATAGAGCTTCAATTCTACTTGCATTTCCTCGTTGCTTAGACGTTCTAGGTTTGGTAAGTCATTTTTAAAATTTTTATTTAAATATAGGGTATATTGAATAATATTTGTGCATTGAAACACTGGATTTCAGAAGATTTCAACCATTTTAAGGCTAGTTCTATCAAAAGTTCTTCTCGGTGTTTGCTGATATTGCTGATAAAATATTTAAGATAGCAAAGCTTGTGGCCAACAATCAGGAAGTATTGAATTTTTTATTCTCAGATCCTACAATAGCAGGTATGATCCACAAAACAAATATGGGTAGATTACTATTGCGACAATATTTTCAACTTATTATTCAAGGTTAGGATAAGTTTACTTGTGCTCTGATGGTTTTGGTTTATCTGCTTCCACCAACAGCTGGACAGAAAAAAGGAAATAAAATTGCACCATCTGAAGCCATTGATCACTTTATCCAGTTTCGCTCTGTGAGTAATGTCGCAAAATTCATTTTTAGGTTTTCAGGTTTTGTATATTTTTGGGAACCCCTTTGTTTGCAGTTGGTGACCCTGCATTTCTAGCGTGACAGGTCCTTGAACCAGGATAGTGCCTACCTTGCACCAGGGTCTGGCCGGCCCTTTGCCTGGTTCTGACTGGTCCCTTTCTGAGAATGCAGGGCCAATCATTGGTCAGTAAGCACTATATAAGGTCCCTAGAAATGACTAAAAGGGCAGATGTAGTTTGGAGAGTGCAGCAAGGGCACTCCTATATGCATGAATGGTAAGCCTGTCTTGTTCTAGACCACTGAAAAATTTGGGTTAAACTAGTATTAAAAAGAATGTCTCGCACTGGTATACTCAATTGTTTTAATTATTTTTGTAGATTGGCACACCAGTAGCCAAAATCATATCCACAAATGTGCAAACACAGCCGTTCTTAGTTGCTCTTGCTTCAAACCGTGTAGCCATCAGTACATACTTCATTGTTTTCGATGACAATGTTATTTGTGTGCCTGAAAAGTGATCGCTTGTCGCTTTCGATCCCCTCTTCCAAAGTTTCTACAGGGCAACAATAAATAAGCGCCCCAAAAAGAAAGTGAGCAAATGATATAGAGCAGATTTCGAGATACTGTATTACAAACTTTGGGATTATGCAATAGCAACCACTGAATTTATTTTACGCATTCGCATTAGTTTTTTTTTGCAGTTCCGCCCAAAATGGCCTGACTTTAATCCATGTGACTCTTTTTTGTGGGGAAATCTTAAACATAAAGTGTATTCCAAGAATCCCAAAATGATTTCTGATTGCAATTCAAACACAAATTGAAGCACTTGATGTGCCGCTAACATTAGAGTATGTAATTCGAAATTTAGATTATTCACTTGCGGCACGCAATTGCAAGTGATGGCAGCAGACACGTTAAACAAGTGATTTCTTCATTTTCGAATACAGATCTCGTTTCCATAAAATGCATAGTGTTTTGTAACCCGCCGTTTTTCATTTCATTTTACATTTGGGAATCGCTTAATTTTTTTGGCCGTTCCTCGCCATTTTGGTCGAAATTGCAAAGAAAACCTAATACGTAAGTGCAAAATAAATTCAGTGGTTGCAATTGCATAATACCACAGTTTGAGCAAATTGTTTACGGCAGATTTCGAGATACAGTAGAACGTCGTTTATCCGCACTAATTGGGACCAAGTGTTGTGCGGATAACAATTTTTGCGGATAATTTATCACGCGTTTATTTAATATAGAATAACACGTACAGAACACACAGTACTGCTTTTAGACCCTTCTTCGCTATCTAACTTCGATGCATAGCTCACAATTTCTTCATTTAAGGCTTTAATATCATAAACAGTCCTCTTTCTGATCTAATAGCATCGCCTTTATCAAGCCTATTGATACTCTACCTTTTTCTATATTAATTAAACATTCCTATTTCGTTTTAACTTGGTCACTACTCGTTCAGGTCATGGTTAATACTATAAAAAACCGTAATTTTACTGTGCGAAAAGTGTGTTTCAGGAGTGCGGATAATAGACGTTGCAGATAATTGATGTGCGGATGACGACGTTCTACTGTATTAGACTTTCTTGTTGGCGCGCTCATTTATTGTCACCCTGTATGTCTGCTTCGTTGACTATCTTTCTCCTTCTCTACTGTCAGCATTTTGGAATTTCATCCAAGCACAATTCTATGGGGTAGATCGTCTGGCTGTTACCTTCACAAGTCGCTTGGCTTCAGCACTTGAATAAAAACATCAGTATGTTAAATTTGTGTTTTATTTGTTCCGATAACTTAGTAACTCAAATGAGTTATACAGCATCTTTGGATTAAACCTAGGCGCTCATGATTTAAAAGGTGCGTTCCAAGGCAATGAATCATGTAGGCAAATTTTAGTTATCGCTGGCACTGCCGACCTTGTCAACCTTGCCTACCTTGCAAAGGAAAGAAACAACATTGCATGCAATTTAGCAAATGCCTGGAATTTCTCTCAAGATTTTCAGTAAACATTGAGGTGAAAACGGGTCGAGTGTGTGACTACCATTCTGTTCATCCAGAATTAGGATCGAGTGAAAATGTTTCTGCAGGAAAAAAGACTGAGTTTTCACGAATTTCCAAGTGATGCAGCATTGAGAGAGGCTTGGCTGAATAACATCTCAAGAGGCCAGCTGGAAAATCCGAAGCATCCGTGGATACCCAGGAATGCACAGTGAATATTAAATAAAAATTACAAAGTTTCCATATTTTAATTTTGCATACAATTAACTGATGCATTTTTAAAATTCAGAGTTGTAGTCTGTTCTCGACATTTTAATGAATATGTTTTTGTTCCGATGTGAAAAATAAGAATTCTGAAGAAGGGGGCTGTTCCAACAATATTTTACGACGGGGAACAGGACGTACAACTGACTCGCCACATTTATGACTGGACAAGTGCCCCCAATCATTTTCTTTCTTTCGCTTGCTCTCGCCGTTTGCCATTTGGGACAACTGGAACGATTGCACTTCACTCCACACAAATATTTCGGGTCGATTCCGAACAGCGTAAAATACGGAAATTATTCGCTGAACCCGATAATGAAAACCACATTCCATACGAACTACTGGAACACCCCTAGACAAGTTCCCCATGTAACCTATGGGAGGAAATGACCAACGGCGACGAGTTAACGTAAGGCCAAGTAAAAAAAATTATTCGTTTATCTTCTGGATTTTTGAAAACTCGCCGCGGCGGCGGCATTTTATTTTTATTAAATAATCGGAATATTTTCTCAAAATTTGGCACGGGCGGATATTTTTACTATGTTTTTCTCAGCTAGCTTTGGTGTTCATCCGTCCATCCATCCGTCCGTATGTCGTCCGTCCGTCCGTTCCAGAATTTTTGGAATGGAATCCGAAATTCCATTCCGAAAATTCTTAAAAAGTGCTCAGCGGTGTCAAGAAATGGTCCAGAACGAACGCCAGAGCAACGAGTTCCATGCAGTGGCGCCATCTACCGTTGTCCGCCACAGCTGGCTTTTTTTTGTGAAAACGCTGCTTATTGAAATTTCCTCGGATATACACCATGGATTTGATATGACTGCGCTCCAAAACTTCATAGCGCGAATCTGGAGCTCCGGTTTGCAAGAAACATTGAAAGAAAGTGAGTAAAAATTCGAAAACGGTGAAAAATTTCAGCGCGGGCGGATTTTTTTAAAAATTAAAAAAAAATCCGCGGGGACAATTTCCAAAAAATCGGCGTGGGTGAGGACGATAAACGAAGAATTTTTTTACTTGGCCTATTCTTAAGTAACTTCCAATTGGAACGATTTTTGGTACGGCAGGATAACTTTCAATTTTTAATTGCTTGGTACGGTCAGTTTTCTGGTTGGCGGAACGGAAGTGGACTAGCCCTAAAATATGCAAGTTCACCCAATTCAAAAAACTTTTTTGGGAAAAGTCTTATAATGCCTGCATATATTTATTATTTTTCATAAAGTTGATTATGTATTCACTCAAAAATAAACAAACAACAGAGGATAAAAAAATAATAGTGGACATATTTACCATTTTATCAGTTTTGTATCAAATTAAACAGTTAAACATAACTATAGCTTAATTATAGATGTATAACAACACGTTTTTCTTTTGAAACCCTTAATTCATACAGAGATTATTTGCCTTTATCTACATATAGCAACTACAAATGTCCATTATGTAGGATTCGGCCTTATTTGAATAACCACAACGCAACCACTCCCTTGAGCCCAAGGTCGCTCAGGTCAGATGTTTTAGAAGGTTGCAACCACGCCTACTTTATACCATGTGATTACAGTAAAACTTCTTTTAGAGCCCCGGGGCTCTATTCATTCAGACAGTCATGAGACCCGGACTTAATTAGAGTAGAGGGCAATAATAGAGGCAGGGCTCTAACGAAATCCTGCAATTGTGTGCAACAAAAATAATGCCGGTAATATAACCCTAGCAAAAATTGTTGGCTGTCACATGCATGCCACATGCCTGAAAGTCTGCAATAAAGTTGTGAATGTATCACTGGCAGCTTTATTGCAGACATGCAGGTATGCAACATACCTGCTGCATGCATGCAAGCATGCGATAAAGCTGCAAGTGAAACATTCACAGCTTTTTGCAGACCTGCGGCAGCTGTAAAAAAAAATTGTTATGGACCGAGGTCAAGATTATCGCTATCTAAGCCAGCAGACATTATATCGATATATCGGTGCATCGATATCGGTTAAATTAGCGTAAGTCATTCATTTCAATGCAGTATACGATTTTTGTCCCGGGCAGCATTAGCGGCAGGGCTTTATTGCTCCATTGCATAATTTCATCCGGGCTGTATTGGAGTGCAGGGCACAATTAGAGGCAGGGCTCAAAAAGAAGTTTTACGGTTTGCTTATATAAGTCGCTTAAGTAGTCGCGTATAATCAGATCCACTGCGGGATCACCCTCGTGCGAGTCTCGTTTGCGACGACCTACGAGGTCATCGCGTGCCGGCATAATTCGTGCCTTGGTCTTCCGATAGCGTCAAACAGCGCAGTGTACTTGGAGATATTTTTTCCTATTCATTTTTGTGTGACACCGATGAGCTATCGAGGCTACACAGTGACTGTAAAATCAACAACACTAATCGTAGCCGAACAGTTCATTATCGAGAATTAAAACATTACATTCTCGCCTGCATATCACTTTGGGTACGGTTCATTCGGATTACCAACGCCGCGATTTGTCATACCTTCACCTGTACTACGGATCCACGCCCCCACAGCGCTACTGTGCAACTACCGTAAAACTTCTTTTAGAGCCCCGGGGCTCTATTCATTCAGACAGTCTTGGGACCCGGGCTTAATTAGAGTAGAGGGCAATAATAGAGGCAGGGCTCTAATGAAAACTTAAAATTTTGTGCAACAAAAATAATGCCGATAATGTAACTCTAGCTGCAAAAATTGTTGGCTTAATTTATTGCAGACCGGCACATTGCAGCTATGTCACATGTATGCAACATACCTGCTGCATGCATGCAAGCATGCAATAAAGCTGTAAGTGAAACATTCACAGCTTTTTGCAGACTTGCGACAGCTTTAAAAAAAATTTGTTACGGAAATGAATGAAACTAGCGCAACTTTATTATGACTGGTTGCAATGTGTATATCTGCTGCATGCATGCAATAAAGCTGCCCGTGCAACATTCACAGTTTTATTGCAGACCTGTAGCAGCTTTAAAAAAATTTGTTACGGAACAAGGTCAAGATTATCGCGGCCATACACATACAGTTAATCCTCGAGGATTGGACTGGTATGGCGACCCAAGCCCACCAAGACGTTTCCATTTCGAATTTAAATGTTTTCCTTAAAGCTCGCCACACACGTACAGGATATCCTGAAGGTTTGAACTGAACAGTCCCACCTTTCAGATGCTCCTCGACGTGTGTGGTGACGACCTTGAGGGTGAAAGCGGAATGTACAGGCCTGGCCTGATCAGTTTTCGGAATGGTTTTTCGATTAGGTTCAGGCGGCCTGTTCAGTCCGCCTTCAGCCTCAAGGGCGTCACCACACACGTTGAGGAACATATGAAAGGCGGGACTATTCAGTTCAAACCCTCAGGGTATCTTGTACGTGTGTGGCGGGCTTTTAAATAAACAATGCTTTATGTTTTGAATTTAAATGTTTACCTCAAATGTATAAATGCTGTATGTTTTGAATTTAAGAGTTTACCTTAAATGTATAAAAGCTTTATGTTTAGAATTTAAATGTAAACTGTATTTTTCGATTTATTTCATTCATGATTGCAAATTTGACTTGGCACAATTGGGCCACCATACCAGTCCAATCCTTGAGGATTAACTGTATGTGTATGGCCACCTCAAGACAGGAGACGTTATATCGATATGCATAAGTGCATTGATATCGGATAAATTATCTTAATACCCCGTACAAACATAGCATTTAGTTGCCAACTAAGTGGTCAGAGGCCGTTAAGCATAAGCAGGTGTGAACTCTCAATTGCGTAATTGACAACTATATTAGCCGCGTTATCAAAACTAGATTAGCGAGTTCAGCTGTGCATTTTGGGATGGAAAATAAATTGACAGCTCGATACTCATCTCTAATCGATTGTTCTCTTCCTGCAACTTACTGCAACTTTATAGGTCGTAAATAAATGTAGTACATTTCACAAAATTTCCACTATTCCCACTTTAAAAATTATGTTGTGTAACCAAAACATCAAAAAAATTTGTCGAAATCTGACGAGTCGGCCATTTTCTTCACAGTAAAAATCACACAAACATGACGTCATAATTGTGGACAGGATACTGTGTGTGAACGCAACTACAATTAGCTTCTCGATTGCCTTAAAGGGTATTAAGTTAGTTTCTACTAATTTAATAGCCATTAGCACATGTTTAAACAGGGTATAAGTCATTCATTTGAATGCAGTGTACGATTTTTGCCCTGGGCACTATTAGAGGCAGGGCTTTATTACGACTTTGTAGAATTTTACCCGGGCTGTATTGGAGTACAGGGCACAATTAGAGGCAGGGCTTTATTAGAAGTTTTACGGTAATTCACAACAGGTTATGGGCCCACAATGACCTGAGCAACGGGAAAATCAACAAATATGACGGCCACGTGCGACAAAACCAGCGAACGCGAGCGGCCAATCTTGCAAATGCGGATGCGGATCGACTGTCGTGCAAGTACGACGTGGTGTTTTTCTATGCAAAAGTGACTACAAATCCTCGATTGACGAACCTAATTCCAATACATCTGGCTCCAATCGAGGCACGAACAACAGATCGATCGCCATCTTTTCCCTAACAAGAACAACCACGGCATCAACCAATCGGCGAGCAACAATTCTTCGACGGCCAGCACCATCTATTTACGGTCAACGACACCGCAGCGAGAATCCTTCGACGGCCAATCGGCGAGCGACATCCATCCCATCGACGGCCAGCGCCGTCGATAGACGATCAGCAACACCGCAACGACATTCATCGACGGCCAGCGGCACCGGAGCGCCATCTAAAGGCAGGCCGCCCCAGCGACAGAAAAAATCTCTTTCCTACAAATTGGTATTGTGCGGACTTACGTTATCGATTTTTTTCTTGCAGCTTACTTGCGGTAAGACATTTTTTTCAAACGTTAAACGTACTGTTTTTTTTTTTTTGAGGGACTAACGCGACAAGGACATTAAGGGATACATACTTGTTTTTTGAGGTTTCGCGAAGCTTATCTTCACCTCCCCTTTTCCGGGTTCCCTTAAGCTTAATAACGTATCAATCGATTCGCCTAGTGAGTCCCTCTCGTTACAAGGTAAGACGCGCGCGGCCGCAACAAGCGCGAAGCGAGTGGCTCCTGCTACCCTTTCCTTTTCCCCGCGCTTACAAAGCCCACGCGGCGCACCAAAAACGGGATTCTCCAGCGGGAGATCCAGGCGAACGCGCGTTTCCTGAGGAATAATAAACAGCGCACGCGAACAGGAAAGCCCTGCGCAATACTCAACCGTATCTACCATGGACCAGCAGTTGCAATTCCCCAGACTGAACAGTTTTAACTATCAGTACTGGTCGGTGCACGCGCAAGGCATACTAACCGCCTACTAACGCGAACTGAAGTTGCCCCCTTCCGAAGCGCAAGTCCAACAGAACAAGCGCGATCGACGTCCTGCTTATGTCAAGTGACGACTCCTGCATAGGTGAAATACGCGGCATGAACACAGCAAAGCAAATGTGGGATACGCTCAAAAGAGCGCACGATACTTGCGACGAATGGGCGGGCATGTTCGCGCTAACCCAGTACGTTACAATGCACAAGACCAACGAAGAAACCATGCCCGCCTACTAGATGCGCAAAGAGCAACTACTACACAAGGTGAGAATCGCCCAAATAAATATCACAGGCTGCCAGGCAGCGATCTATCTGCTGATGGGTCTTCCGGACAAATATGACCACCCCAAAAGGACCGGCACAGTCTAGCAGCCGGAATTCAACATCCACAAGTTCAAGCAAATAGTAATTAAACGGGAGGCCAAACTGGCCACGAACGCGTTATTCAAGCATCACAGCGAAGCACGGGTAGCAAAAACGCCACAAGCGAAAACTAAGTCAAGACGAGGCAAAGCGAATACTGGTGCCAGGGGACAGTCCAGAGACCCCAAACACCCACTGCAAGGATCCCAAAATTTGCCAGCCCAGCGATGCAGTTTAGATGTATGTTACTATCGATGCCAGAAGACAGGGTAAAGTGGACACAACTGTCCCAAATACGGGGACCACATATATCGTGACCAAGCACCAGCAAGCTCCAACCAAAGACGATCGCCCCCTCTATGTACCAACCCTCATACCGCAGCAAACACGTGTCAGAGCCTAGCGATGGCCACCTTTCAGTGTCCACTGCCGACAAGCGGAACATAGATAATAGACAGCAGGGCGACCGTCCACATGACATGCGACAAATCCAAATTCAGCGACTTACACGGGCATTTGTAAAGTCATGAGGTTAGTGAACGGTCGCAATATTGCAGCGGAAGGCATAGGAAATATTTTGCTAACTCTCAACGATGCCTGTGGCGGGGCAGACATAACTCTCCACGATGCTCTGCATGTGCCAGAGTTATGAGGGAACTTGATCTCCGTCCGCTGCATAGTGCAGCGGGAACTCACGATCACCTACACGGAGGCCGAAGCATCATAAGAGAAGCACAGGGGCAAATCCGAGTACGGATTAAACTCAGCGGGGACTTGTGCTGCCTAGGCGAAAAGGGCAGTACAGAACGACACCATGAAGATCCCCAATGCTTCATGACAGGTCAAGCAAAGAAATGGCACATCCGTTTCGCTCATTTCAACCAAAGATGCGTGCGACGTATGCTCAATTTACCCAAAAGTTCCCAGGATGATGACTTTTGCGAAGCCTGCGCGGCTGGGAAAGCTACCGCACAGCCATTCCCCACAAACCAATCCACACGGGCTTGCTGCCCCTTAGAACCGGTTTACTCTGATGTTCTGGACATGACCACATCCACTCGACATGGATTCCGCTACGTGGTCACATTCAACAAGGATTTTACACGATTCGGCACTGTGTACCTACACAAGAAAAAGAGCGAAGTGCTCGAGAAATTCACGGAATACCAAAAGCTAGCCGAAAATGTCCAGAACAGATGGATCAAAACCCTAAGAACCGACTGTGGTGGTGAGTTTTTGTCAGGCGATTTAGACGAATACCTGAAGAACTCAGGAATCCAGCGTCAACTCACAGTTCCGAGAACACCACAACAAAACGGTGCGGCGGAACGTCACAACCGCACACTAGTCGAAGCGGCACGCTGTATTCTGTTCCAGAGCGGCTTACCGAAGAGTTTTTGGGGCGATACCTTGCTATACGCAACATACGTCCTCAACAGATGCAAGACGAGGGCCAACAACAACAATACGTCCTCATATGAACTATGGACTCAACATAAACCTCAATCCTAGCATTTAAGGGCATTTAGATGTGAAGCCTGGTATCGAACGCAGAAGCCGAGACACAAACCAGACCCGAAAGCCGAAAAAGGAATACACGTAGGCTACTTCTCTGTGTCTAAGGGCTATACCATATGAAACCCTGATCGCCGCAGCACGATAACGGCACACGACGTTATATTTAATGAAAATCGTTTCCTGCCAGGGAAACAAAGATCGACACTGACGTCCAGTTGCTTGTGGACGCAAAGCCTACAGAGACCTTCACTAGATTATCGCTAGACAACGAGGCACCCTATGCGCCACAAGCGCTACCCCGTGAAGATGAGCCGAGGCACGACGCACAACCACAGGACGACGAACTCCAACAGCTTGATGTCGAACCTGTACCTGTCGCTGGACCATCAGGTATCCAGCCATCACCTCTCCAGGGAGAAAGAAGGCCAACACAACCTTCGCGTATACCTACGCCTCCTCCATCGAGCCTCCCAGATATAGAGGTACCACCAGACCTGTGCAATTTCAAAGAGGCAATGCAGCCTCAGAACCCTCCAACCTTGACCGAAAGCATACAAGAAGAATACGCGAATTTAATGTGCAACCACGTATGGACCTTCATCAAGCGATTTCCTGATATGAAAATAATTGGAACCAAGTGGGCATTCCACACGAAAACAGACGATTTCGGCGAGCCGGCGAGGCGCAAAGCCAGACTGATAGTATTGAGAAACACCCAAAGGCTGAGCATCGACTTCACCAACACTTACAGTCCGGTGGTGAAGATGCGCACAACGCGCACCCTCATGGCCATAGCGGTCAAGAAAGGCTGGCAAGTCCATCACATAGATATCACCGCAGCGTACTTAGCAGCCGACCTCCACGATGAAGTCAACTTGGAAAAACCCGAGGGCTTTAATGAGTTCGGATGCGATGCAGCGATAGAATACGGGATATACCTACCTCCCAACATTGGCGAAACCAAACGCTAGGTGTGTCGCCTGAAGAAATGCATAAACGGCCTCCACCAGTCAGGCAAAGGCTGGAACACCCACCTGAACAACTTTCTGTTCTAACAAGGGCTAACACGCACAAAAGCGGACCCGTGTGTACTTCAATTTCACCAAAGGTATCATAATAACAATGCACGTAGACGATCTCTTGCTATATGGGCAACAAGACGCGGTCAACGAATTCATGAAGATCATCGCTACATCTTTTGAGTGCCGAGACCTAGGCCAAGCGACCGACGTCTAGTCGATAAGAATCCAACGCACGGAAACAGGCATGAGCCTGGACCAAAGCAAATATGCCAAAACCATCCTCAAAAAATTTGTCATGGAGACGTGCAAGTCAATGAGCACCCGTCTAGTGCCAAATGAAAAACTCGCTAAAGCGACGCTCGACGATGCGTTACTCGAGAGCGAAGCAATGCTCTACCGCACACTAATCAGCAGCCAATTATACCTAGTAACCGCCACACGCCCCGATCTTAGCTGCAGCGTAACCTACATACCGTAAATCCGTGATAATAAGACTGTCTCGAGAATACGCCGGTCTCGAAAATAAACCGGGTTAAATAATCAAAATTTGCAAAATAATCCGGTCTCAAAAATAAGCCCCCTTCAATTGGATTACACGATCTACACGACCTAAAAAATTCACTAAACCTATAAAAACTTCAAAATTCAGATCAGTTTTCTTTCCTATAATTAAAATCACAAAAAATTGTTTCTTGCTAATTTTATTTATCACGAGAAATTGAGATTTGCATATTGCATTACATAAACGCATCCGTGGTAACTTGATATTAACAGAATAAATTTATCCGGTCTCGTAAAATAGCCTGGTCAAAAAAGGAAAATTATTAAAATAAGCCTGGGCTTATTATAGCAGATTTACGGTAAGTCAGTTCTGCAAAACACCAACGGCACAACACAAGATGGCGGCTAAGCGCGTCTTGCGATATTTAAGGAAAACGACCAACACCACAATCACTTACCAGAAAAGTAACAAGCAAGTGATTATGTACGCGGACGCCGACTGGGCATCAGACGCAAGCGACAGAAAATCCTTTAGCGCGTACGTAACCATAATCTCAGGTGGTGTAGGGGAGCGCTGGTTCTCAGACAATATAAAGCTCAGGTTGACATTTTTTGAAAGAATGGTACAAATAGTTATGTTCTATGGTGTAGAGATCTGGGGGGGGGGGGTGGGAGAAGAGAAAGGAGTTGGACAGAGCATACCTAAAATATGTAAGATGGGAACTGGGAGTAACGTGGAACACACCAGGGTGGCTGGTTTAACTGGAAGTAGGAGGAACGACATTGTGGAGGAAATCAGTGGAGAGCGTATAGATACAGGAAGAAAAAAGGTGGGCTAGGAAGAGAGAGGTATATAAGAGCGGCAATAGACTGGAGGAGAGAATGGAAGGAAGGAGAGAAGAGGAAGAGTTGGAGAGAGAGAAGAAAAAAGGCACTGGGAGAGACCGGATTGTCATTGGAAGAGGTAGAAGTGATGAAGAGTAGAGGTGGGAGCATGGAGATTTCAGTTGGAGAGGAGGATTAGAGACATAGAAAGACAAGGCCTAATAGAGAAAGGACATAAATCAAAGTATAATGAGATTTACAAGGAGCTGCTACCAGAAGAGAAGATAGCAAAATACATGAAAAATAAGGTGTTTAGGAGACGAGAACAAGTGAAGTTTTCAAGGATAAAAGCGGGAAATGAGGTGAAGGCCTCACAATATTGGAAAGGATGGGACGAGAGGCAGTGCACAGATTGCAAGGAAGAGGAGATGATAAAACACAGTTTGCTAAGGTGTAAGACAGGGGAAGGTTGGAGAGAGAAAATAGACAGAAGGAGAAGAGTAAAGAAGTAGCTGAAGGAAGACGGAAAATACTGGAAAGAGGAGAACAAGTGATATAAGAGGGTGGAGAAGTTCGACTTCAGAGAAAGTTACACCCCCCCTTTCGAGATTGTAAAAATTAAGAACTAAAACAAAGTTACTACATTATTACTATGACTTTTATAGCAGATGGTTGGAAGTGCTAGTTGTGCCATCGACAAATACCATTGCTACAGTGAAATCCCTGGACAGGGTTTACACAGGCTGGCAAGTAGAAACAATAATAGAAATACAGGAAATATAGGAATTTGAAAGCAAGATTATGGGAAATTATAGGAACCAATTTTAAAGTCATTTCAAAACTCAGGAATTAAATATAGTGATGGGTGCCATTTTAATTCCACTGCAAATTACATTGAAATATCAATTACAGGTTACAACTCCAAACATCTGTGTTCTTGGCACATCTAATCTTCTTCATTGATGTTTGGGTATTTTCTTGTTCTTTGTGAGCAGAGTGCGCTAAAAGTCCGTGCCGATGGTCGCACTTTTTGCGGCAAGGACTTGGGGCAGGATCATTTGGAGGGGTACTGTCGAGGTCAGTTAATGTGACCTCTTTTTGGCAATGAGGTTTGCCACATTACCTCGAGTGTCATATTAAGCTGCCATGTACACAATTTAACCCTCCGTCGGTCGCAGTTGGCCTGAGAAGACAGCAAAACCCATTTTTCAATGCCTCTCCTCCTCCTGGCATCTCAGTGGGTTGCCCTTCCCAATACCTTTCTGACTCAAGGCGGTGCTTAATACCCCCCATCTGATAATTTTTTAAACCTTCACTGATAACGCCTGGTCCCCTTCCTGGCTCAGCAGGCCAACTGCGCCTGATTGAGTTATGGCGTTTTATTTATTTGTTCCCATGCTATTTGTATGGAAAGTTTTTACTTCGCTCAAAAAATCTTTTTATGTATTAAATAAGCGAAGGTCTTGCATCAGAAGAGATATGTTCTATTTCTTTGGTTTTTTTGTTTATTTTTTAAGCATTTTTCATCCAATTTTGAAAAAAACTTGCAATTTCCCTTGTTTCAGTTTAAAATTTATTCTGTACATTAAACTTGTTCTTTTCCATTTAATTTATTATTTTCCCATTCTTTAGATCCTATCAAAGATTACTGAATTATTCTCTTGAATTAAAATTTGTTAAGGAGAGGGGGAGGCTAAAATATGTGTGCCTGGCCTCTCAGGCTGGGTGCGACCCTACTTGTTCCACCAGGGGGTGCGACAGACGGCGGGTTAAGTTCAAAATTCCAGGAAATGCCGTGTCATGCTAACCGGACCGCCACACTATTCTATAGTCACATTAACCGGATTTAACTGTATTTGGAAAAGGTAGCGCAGTTTCTTACACCAGAAAATGAGACATTCTAGGAAATGAGTTTATTTTCCAAATGATCCTACCCGGAGTCCTTGCCGCCACGGACTCCTGAATGGACAGTAGGTATGGACACATTCTACAACTCGCCACCCCATTGGTCGTTGTATGGCAGTGTGGGATTGGAAAACAAAATGACAATAAAAGGTCCGCTTTTATGAAAGGTTCTTTATGTTATGTCATTTTGTTGTATTCAATCATTTGGAATTGTATGTTATTGTTTTGCAGTTTGCGAGGATGAGTAATTGTGCAAGGTTTGAAGTGAATAAGCAATGGGGAAGGTATTTAAATTTATTTTACTAGATTCATGAACCAGAATAAGAAATTAAACTAAGAAAAAGTGTGTAAAAATATTAAGGTTTCAGTATTCAGAAACTATATTGTGCAGAATATAGGATAATATAGGAATTTTCAAAAAACATAGGAAAATAAATCCAGATTTCTAAAATCAGGAAAATAAAGGAATTACAGGGGAACTTGCCAGCCTGGTTTACATCAAGGAAGTTTAAACAGTTTGTGGTGGGTAATGGATGCCGTCACGCTACCATCGCCCCAGGCCATCCAGCTTCAAACGGCCAGGCAGAGCAGACGGTGACAAAAAACTTGTTCATATTTGGCGCGCGTGCGTCTGAAAAAAAGGGGACTATGTCAAAAAGTAAATATTGTTCCGTGTGCTGAACATATGGAACTTTCATTCAGTGAAAGAGTTTTTAAAATCTATAAAAAACTAAAAAAGTTACAGGCAAATAGGCATTACTTTTCGTTCTGCCCTATAAAACGACTCGCATTATTCTTTTCACATGAACACCAAGCAGAGTTGATGCTTTTCAGTCGTATTTTAATGAATAAAAAAATTTTCTCTTGAAAAAAAAACGATACACATTTCCAATGCCTGAAAATTCTGTTATTATGGTTTGCCGGCCGCAGATTTCACCCTATATAAAAAAAATTCCGAAGACGTTAGCCGGATTATGGAGGTGCTATAAGCGTTTTACTGGCTGGCGAATTTCGTCCGATGTGCGGGTTATGGAGGGACCGTATTATAGGCCATCCTGTGTTAATCAACAGGGGGGGTCATTCCATGTCAAGTGGACCAGTGGTCCCCGCTCGACCAACTCCAATTTCGATGAAATTTGGTACAGATGTACATGTATGTTTTTAAAGGAAGTTCTGTGTAGGTTTAGCTCAAAATATTAAAAATTGGAGGCGCGACAGCCATTACCGTGGAGGTCCCACCAATCCGTGTTTTTGGCCCCGCAAATTTTGCGAAGTTTGACATTTTCCCACATCTCATCCAGATTAGCTACAATGTTCAAATTAAGTACATTAACTCAACTTTTGCCAGAGAACACGAAAAAATATTGCCAACTCTCACAAAACAATGCAAGGATCGCAATTTAGGCTGAAACTACCATAAAAATTTTCTCGCATGTTTTTTGAGCCATTCTTTGACAACATGTAACTTAAAAACAAAACTGTGCATGGTAATTATTATTTGCCCAAAACAATACCTAGTTGTATGACATTGCACTGCTGTAATACCAGATCAGCAGCGTACATACTTGTAGACATATTTGCATACGAACATGGTGCAAAACACGGGAAAGCCAAATCTAGCCTATATTCAAACTGAAATATCTCCAAAGGGGTACCTCCAATTCTATTTATTTTGGTACCACTGGAAAGAGCACACTTTCGTCTACTCGGATCATCTATTTTCGTTTTGGTGCTCTTGAGTTTAAGGCATGAAAAATGTGTTTGAAAATGTGGAATTTCAACCCACGTAATAAGTGATAATTTTGTTCATGGTGGCCCTAAACCTACCAATTCTTTTAAGAATTGCTATTATAATCCTGTTAATATTTTAAGCCTGCTAGTTCTTATAGGAATTCAAAACCCTATTGCCAAGGGGTCACGCCCACGGGCCCGTTACGGGTGGTATGTTTATTGCGGTCCGGAATATGGACGGGATCCGGATTACAGAGGGTCCGGATTACAGAGGTTCGAATGCAGTATGTATTCCACGTTACTCATAATTTATAATCATTTTAAATTTTCACAATTTCACGAAAATCTTCTGAAATTAGAAATTCGTTTTTATTATTTTGGAATTTTCAAAATTATAAATTTTGTTATGCCAACAAATAATGTTAAATATAATTATGGTGCTTTCATTTAAGCAAATCTTGCATGATGATTTTAATTGTGAACACTATAATTATGACATTAGTTGAGCATTATCAATCTGGGAAAAGTGTCAACAAATAAAACTGAAAATGAACAACTTCCACGACAAAATTTAGCAGACTTTCATGAAGACAAAATTGATACCTCTGGTCAAGTTGAAATGGCATCGCCTGATTTTGAAAACTGGAGGCGACATCAGAAGAAATACATTGTAGTGTTGTGCACAGATACGTCTTCCCATGGACGGATTGACGCCATATTAATTACGGCGGGATGATTACCGCCAGATTTGTTGACATAGGGACATTTTGACGCCAGATCGTAAAACATGTATTTCGTGATGAAATTACGGAAACAGATTAACAAATTACGGAAATTGGTTAGGTTATGTGGTTTTAGGTTAGGTTAAGTCGTTTTAAGTTAGGTTAGTTTAGGCTATGTAATTTTATAATACAGTAGAACGTCGTTTATCCGCAATAATTGGGACCAAGGGTTGTACGTACGGATAACGATTTTTGCTGATAATTATAATTGAACATGCGTTTATTTAATGCAGAAAAATACGTACAATACACACAGTACTGCTTTCAGACCCTTCTTCGCTATCTAACTTCGAAGCATACCTCAAAATTTCTTCTTTTCAGGCTTTAATATCATAAACAGTCCTATTTCCGATCTTATAACATCGCCTTTATCAAGTCTATTCTACGTTTTTTCTCGATGGATTAGACATTCCAATTTCGTTTAACTTGGTCACTACTCGTTCAGGTCATGGTTAATAATGGCTGTAATCGGCAATTCATACTGCCTGTCTGGGTCGTCTGAGTGTGTGGCGTCATCTCTGATCCCTTCTCAGAGCAGGTCTGGCACCTAATTTATCCGGTTTGCCGACCACAAATCTGTATTCAATAAT
>WWPM01017782.1:0-25429 GCA_023279145.1 Glomeris maerens | reverse complement strand
TAACCCCCGAGGTTTAGCGAGCCTGGACCACAAGAGAGCCGGGACCGCCGCGTTGAAAGCGACGGCACGACGCATGGTTTTGTTTGTTTGTTTGTCCTCCCCCCAGAACAATGAGGAACAACAAGTGTAAAACCAATAGAGGGAGAAATAACCAAGAAATTTGTATTCCCCTGCAATTTATTGCATTTTAAGCCGTGTAACTGACTGCATCAACTCACCCCATGTTGTGCATCAACTCGCCGCATGTACGGGGCGAGTTGCTGCAGATTTGATGTCTGTAAAATGATTTTTTTTAGCTTACCTAAAACTTTTAAAATTCAAACACATATATGAAAATGGCCTAAAAGTTATGTACTGTTAAAGGCAATAAATAGCGATATCGTACATTTTGTCCAAATTCTTCAATTTGGAAAAATAAAAAAATGCATCAACTCGCCCCGGTCTTCCCTAGTATTGGGTGCATTCAGCAATCTGAGAAATCTTTATGAATTAAGATTTTCATCAATATTGCCTTCGGCAACGATGATTGAAAGAAATTTTATTAAAAAATTATCTTTTGGCAACGACAATCTCATCAAAATGTCTTAACATTTAAATGTTGCTGGAGCGCTTTATCAAGATGGCTGAATAAAAATGGCGGTTCCCTGGTTTGCTAAAAGGAAGAGGCATGGGCCAGGCGTTGTAAAAGTCATCACTCCATTCGTCGTTTAATTGCGGTTTGGGATTAGATGTCAAAATCCCCTTATTTACATACTTTAAATGAAAAATATGGCAGAAATAGACATTTACCGTTTGGTAGATGTCCTAAATGATATTCTTTGATGTGCATGCTTAAGATATGACGTCACAACAAAATTTGGTTAGATCGTGTTTTTCTTTGCATAATGCAAACTTATATGCACTGACATATTAATCGTGTGACGCCATTTCTTTAAAAACATGCCCTTCAATTAGCTAGAGATGTAAATAAGCTAGCAGCTGTGTTGCTTATGCTATTTGTCTAAACTTTGCTCGAAACTGGCAAATCGCCAATCTGTGGCACTAAAAATGCATAACCAGTATAGGACCCCACCCAATGCAATGGAGATTAAATGCCGGATGTCAGTGTGCAGCCACACTGCGTCGAGTCCATTAGCTCCATATATCTCAAAATTCAATATTGGTGTGAATCCCAAGCTCTGCATGATATCTTCAGACGAATCAGACCAAGGCATTGTTCATACTTGAGAAACAAATGTTTAGTTAATTTCTATGTGAGATTTTGTTACCTACTATAAAACCTCTGTGCACATTTCATTTCTATCTGGCCAATATACACTGTGTCCCAAAAATGCCCAAATTTATTATGTATCATTTACCGCGAAAACTTTATAGAAATTCACCAAATTTGGCAGCAATATACCTGAGTATACTATTTGACATCACGTCCATTGTATGACGTCATATGAATGGCGAGAAAAAGGCTCACGGCTGCAATGGATTGCAATCGCCATTTGGTGTAATTTAACAGTTGCAGTGTTTGGACCAAAAGTCTGTTATTTACTGCATTTTGCTTAAATTTCAATAGCATGCTATTGCGATAATATATTTAACAATAGTGTTTAGTTTGAAAAACAGAATTTTAATTAAAAATTTACGCAAAGCAAAACGTTATGGTGCACAGAAACTGTTATAAGAATTTTCGCAACTAGTGTGGCAAATTTGCAACGCCAGTTGACTTAATAAATTAAATTTATTATAATATTATTATTGACACAACCACTTATTAATAAAGTACACGAGACTTGCTATAATTTTACATTAAACTAATGAACTTGCGCAGCTGTAAGCACTCCAAAATTATTTATGAGACATTGAATAAAATGATTGTAATGCAAGATTTTCGAACAATGAATATAACGTCACGCTCCGGGCATTATAATTAATCGATTACCTGAAATTTTCTACTAAGGTCAAATATACTCAAGTATATTGTTGCCAAATTTGGTGAATTTCTGAAAAGGTTTCGCGAAGTTATTAACCCTCGGTTCCTATCTGCTTTTTAAATGCATATATCCTACCTGGTGTCTATTTTGACCCCAGGCAATTTTTAATACTGTACCATGTTAAATCTGTCTATATTTTATTTCGTGCATCTAATTTGTGTATACAATTCTTTGTTTTTCTTGCATAGCTGTAAAAATGTTTATTATTTCAACTAAATTTACAATATTTCCGAATATAAAACCGATCAGTTTAATTTTCAATGCAATCTATGCAGAGAACCTCTGTGACAGAATGTTCTTTGCAAACGAACATGTCACACTTCTTGCAGGTTTGTGATATTTTTTTGTCAGATTTTCTAGGACATCTTCTGTATCTTCCTCGCTTGTTGCCCCGATTTTGAGGTAGTGGTTGTGGTGCTGGGATCAAATAATTGAAGCCAATATCACAAACCGCTTGCAGAATCTTTTGGGTCCTGCATTGAGGTTGTAGCACCCGGCGGGCAATCTCAGGTTCTACTAGCTCCTTGGAAAGCTCGGTCAAGAACTTTCGCCTTGAATGTTTATCTTCGTAGGCTGGGTCTACTTTTGCGAACAATTTGTATGCGTTTATGCCAGCAAAGTCCACAATGTCAAAAAAGACCGCGATTGGCCATCTTGTGCCACGTTTTGCAGAATACCTTCGTGCCATATGATCGACAGTGTCTACTCCTGACTTAGTCAAATTGTAGAACAAAATGACATCAGGTTTATGGTGATCCTCAGTGGATATCTCAAACGTGTTGTGCTGGGTGGAGAGCAAAATTACAGCTTTGTTTTTCTTTGGGACATAAGACGCAATAAGTGTTTTCTCAGCATACGCAAATATTGTAGATAACTCCCTTCTCTCCTTTGACGGTAGCATTTCTTTTGGCAGCTCCATGCGATTCTTCCTCATTGTACCAACCAAAGTCAGGTTCTTTCGGAGCAGTTCTTGTGCAAAAGAAAAACTTGTAAAAAAGTTATCTGTTGTGATATTTCTTCCGGTGCCTGCTAGGTGTTCTACTAAATCCAGGACAACACGCTTGCCTTGGTTTTGTTCACGCTGTTTGCCAATTTTTCCAGGATGAATTTGCAGATTTACCAAGTACTGATTTTCACAATCTACAGCAGCCCAGAATTTAATTCCGTATTTTCCTGGCTTTGAAGGAATGTATACCTTGAATCCACATCGCCCTCGGAAAGTACAGAGATGCTCATCCACAGTGATGTTTGATGATGGAATATATGATGTTCGGCATTGGTTCGCAAACTTGTTGATCAACTCCACTACAGCCTCTGCATTGTTGCCTGAATTTTCTTTCCTTGCTTGTCTTGTTTCTAAGTTTTCAAATCGTAGACTTCGTAATACATATGTCTTCAAACCTGCTGCAACTCATTGTTGCCCTGAAGATGGAGAAACCATACTCTGACCAGAATTCACGAAGTATCTTTCCTCTACCCATCTGCACCCCATACATCAACAGCAGTGCAATGAATGCACTATCCTTTTTCAGATCTGATGCACGTCTATTAGTGCATTTGATGATTATGTCCAAAATATCGTCAGTAAAGAACTTCTGGAAGGAATCCACTTTCGATTGAATTTGTGTATTTCTTGGAAGGCCGGGTGTGAACTTTATTATATTCCTCAATGGTTGTCTTCGAATGACAGGTGGTTGAAGGTTTCAATTTATTGTACCATCCTTGCTTATGTATATGCCACTCTGAGAGTTGTATTCTTCTCCATCTGTATCATCAGATTCATTTTCATTCTCACTATTTGAGAGTACGTTATCATCCTCAGCATCACTTCCATCACATATGTCAAAGTCATCATTCATCGCTGCCTCTAAGTTTAGTATATCTAGGTCTTCATCAATGTTCAATGCATGGTGACAACTTGTGTTTGCCATTTTTATGCAGATTATTCACCAGAATTCTAGTAATGCAGTAAAAGAACAATGCAACTATTCTGAGGCTTCTTCAGTCATGAAGTACACTGCCCGCAATTGTTTGAGATGATGCAATACACTGTGTGGGATGATGCAATGCACTGTATGAGATGATGTAATTACTATGGAGTTATTACACTGCTCTGATGATACATTTTTTCCAAAATGATACAATAATAAATAAAACATGTAACCTATCTGGGGTCATTTTTGACCCCACGCATAATTAACTCACAATAAATAAATTACCATAGATTCTGGAGACTCAAAATTAATCCAAATGAAAGTTTAATCATGTAGGAATAAAGTCAAAAAACGTTGACCATATTGGTCAGCAAAATTCCTTCATAATAGGCAGTTTATTGCACCTGGGGTAAAAAAAGATCCCAGACAGGAACCGAGGGTTAACAATGAAAAATGTGGTCCTTCTTTGAGACAGTGAAGAACATTGTAATTCGATAACAATTAACTTTTAAGTATTCCTTTCACCCTCGAAAGGGCGGGCCTATAATAATATTTTGCAAGTAGACACGAGATCTATGAGGCATGTCCAGAAAGTAAGAGTACCAATTTTTATATGTATTTTTAAGAGAATTTATTTGAAATACAATTACCGAATTTTGTTTGTATACATGTAAGCTATTTTTCCACGTATTTGCCTTTCCGTTGTATGCAGGTTTTGAGCCGTGTCGCAAGCTTTCCACTATAAGAAACCTGATGACACTACGCACTTCACATTTGGCGGGATTTTTTTCGACATACTTCACGAATGGTCACTACAAGTGGACTTTTAGTACTAATGAGGGCCACTTGTGCTCGTTGTGTTCTGGAGAACCAAGCCTACAGATCAGTGTTGCCAAATTTTGGGTAAAGAAATTCTCCAATACAAGAAGGCAACAGTACTCTTACTTTGTGGATATGCCTCGCATATTCCCATTCTATTCTGCCTCACAAAGGCAAAAAATAAAATAATAATATTTGTTTTGTTTATTTCCACCCTCTACTGAAGGATTGAAAGGGTTACAATAAATAAATAAATACATAAATACACTGTGTAATACATATGCAGTACATTCAATCTCTTGCCCCACGTGCCCTTTCTCAAAACTACATGACATCTCTCGACCCCCCCCCTGCCTGCCTCACTATTATGTTAACATCATTCCACTTGTCTATTTCTGCTAATATCTTTACCCCTCTGCCTACAAGCCCCAATGTATCTTCTAGATTTCCCGTCCCTGGTAAACTCAACTTTACAACCCCATAACACCCACAAATGTAAAGTCTCTAAACATTCTTGGCACTTTCTACATAATTTCTCCTTTTGTTCTGTCAAATATTCTGCTGACCTCACAACCGCTCCTGTTTGAAAACCTGCTATTGCTCTAATTTCTGCAATACTAAACTTGTGGTTATGGATGTATGTGACTTCCGCTATCTTTTGCCGAATTCTCTTTTATACAACATTATATTGTGATTGTTGAATCTTCTCTTCTCTTTTCTGTTTTTCTGAACCTAAAATTCTTGTTGTTAACACTCTCCTAACATCCATTCCTAAAGCTTCCAATCTCTCTATTACTTCTTCACTAAGGCCTAACCTCCCCAAAGATGTTTGTTTTGCATTTCTCCATTTCCCTCTCTTCATGTTTATGTTTCTCCCTGTTTTCCACTTCCGACATTCATGTACCCATTTTCCCTCATATACTCGCATATCTGATATCTTTTTTCATACTGATATGCTCTTATCATTGTTCTTTCCCAGCATCTTAGACCTCCTACCTCTTCTTCTACTATATAATTTGTTGTGTTCCATTTAAGCCCTAGAATCCATTTAATGTATTTCAATTGAATTGCCTCTAACCCCTCCCATCTCTCCCAATCCCATATTTCTACTCCATACATCAAAATCGAATTAACCATTACATCCTATAATTTCATCCTTAGGTTCCATTCCTTCGCACATTTCCTTTCCCCTATCCCCCATATTCTTCTAATTGCTATCCCCGCTTTTTTCCTCAACATTTGCAGGTGTTCATCTCTTTTATTATTTCGTTGAAAAATATATCTCAGGTATTTAAAATTATTCACTTCTTGTAATTCCTTTCCTTTCCACCACCATTTATCGTTTTTTCCTCCTCTCCCCCCATTTCTAAATACCATTATAGTCCTTCCTTAATAATCCAGCCCTTCGATTATCCGGTGCCTCCAGTAATCCAGCGTTTTTTGGCCATCATACTGTTTTTTTTTAGTGAACTTGTCGGGAGGTAAATGACGATTTCAATTTCAAGAATTTCTGTACATTCGTGCTGCGATCGGGGTTGTAGTCTTCGTTATTGTAGATCAGTCTGCATATTGTTTTTCGGTCATCAACGTACGCTCGGTCTTCGGTTTCTGGCATTCCCGAGCTCGATGTCCGACTCCCCAACAGTAGTAGCATTTGTTTGTCACATGAGCAGTGGACGTCTTTGCGAACACGGTTTAGTCTGGATTTGTTTTCGGCTTTGATTCAGCAGATCCAGACGGTTTTGGTTTTTCAGACTGCTTATCAGACCTCGGATCAGTCTTTCTGGCATTGGCTTTCTTCGGATCGGCTGTCGACTTAGTTGATCGCGGATGGGCAAAGTCATCGTAACTGTGAAGGATACGTGCGGCTTCAATAAATTTGTCCATCGATCTGTATTTCTTCCAAAGGAGGCTGCACGTCGATTCGATACGAATGTCTTGACATATCGTGTCAATTTTACCCTCTAGCGTCAAGTGATTTCCATAGCAAGATCGTTTGAAAATCTTCAATTTGGCTTGGATGTAGGATCTCAGGGTTTCCGTCTCACCGTGAACCCTAGCAAACATCTCTCGGTGCCACTCGAGGAAATTCAGAACTCAGCCAAAGTGGTTGAGGAAAGCTTTCTTCCACGAGTCCCAGTTGTGTCCATAGTCAACGCCAGTGTTGCCATGCCAACTCTTCGCTTCACCTCGAAGTTTCGACGCAGCAATTCCGACGGTGAGTTGCAATGACCAACGTTGTTGAAGCGCAGCTCAATTGACGGCTTTCACAAACTCAGATGCTCATTTGGACGGCAGTGCGGAGAACGTTTGTAAAGTGGTTGAGATGTCAGGTGTTGTTAACCACTCGACCGGCTTTGCTGTAGACACCTGATGTTGGAGTCCGATGATTGACTGGTTCATTGTACGAGGCATATCCACAAAATAAGAGTACTGCTGCCTTCTTGTGTTAGGAAATTTTTTTTACCCGAAATTTGGCAACACTGTGAAGTGCGTGGTGTCATCAGGTTTCTTGAAGAAAAACACCTATTGAAATTTTAGGGGCATTTGTATGGGACATTTTGAACCACCCCGCATATTTGCCTGACTTGGCGCCTTCAGACATTTATCTGTTCACCTCCCTGAAGACTCACGTTAGTGGGAATAAAATTTAAACTGATGAGGTGAAACAAAAGGCCCGGAACTTGAAAAAAGGAGATGTCGGGAGAATTCTTTTAGGAGGTCATAAAAAAGCTTGTGACACGGCTCAAAACCTGCATAGAACAGAAAGGCAAATATGTGGAAAAATAGCTTACATATATACAAGGTGCGTAAATAAAGTAATGAGACTGATAGCATTGCGTTTGATCTGGCAACACTGTGAGCTTCCCCTTTGGATGGTAGGAAGACTAACATCTGAAGCATCATTGGTGCGAATTTGAAAACCCTAGAGTCATTTGATAACCCATAGGAATTCTTTTCTTGAACCAGATTTTTCATGAGCATTTCTAAAATGAGTAACGTTAATTTCGAGCAACGGTGCGCAATCAGATTGTACTTCAGAGTTTGACACAGTGCAACTGAATTTTACAAAACTGTAGCAGGCCTACGGAGACAGTGCTTTGTCAAGGGCCCAGGTTTGTCGGTGGTTCAAGGAATTTTCAGAAGGAAGAGAACCGGTTGAAGCACAACGCAGTGCAAGGCCTTCATTTTCAAGAACTGATGACAATGTCAACAGAATCCGGGACCTTGTGCATTCAGATATTCGGTTGATTGCAATTGTTAGAATGATCGGTGCAGAGTTGAATTTGACTCACACCACTGTTCATCAGATAATGAATAATGAATTGGGGATGAGACTAATCTGCGCAAAAATGGTTCCAAAAAGTCAAGGCACCTTTCCCTCCGGATGACCTTCCTCTGCATTGTGCATCTTCAACTGATCCTCTTCCTTCTGAAAATGCCTCGAACCACCAAAAAACCTGGGCTTTTGACAAAGCACTGTCTCCGTAGGTCTGCTACAGTTTTGCAAAATTCAGTTGAACTGTGTCCAACTCTGAAGTAGAACCTGATAGAGCACCGTTGCCCAAAATTAATGTCACTCATTTTCGAAACGCTCTAGAAAAATCTGATTCACGAAAAGAATTCCTATGGGTCACCAAATGACAATAGGGTGTTCCAATTTGCACCAATGATGCTTCAGATGTTGATCTTCCTGCCCTACAAAGAAGAAGCTCACAGCGTTGCCAGATCAAACGCAATGGTATCAGTCTCATTACTTTATTTACGCACCTTGTACAAACAAAATCCGGTAATTGTATTTCAAATAAATTGTCTCTTAAAAAATGTAAAAATCGAGTACTCTTCATTTCTGGACATGCCTCGTACATAAAAATCTCAGATAAAAATTTTTGACGGTTTCAGTAGGTTGCCGGGGGGCGATTGGCGTTGACCACATCGGTACGGTGGTTGACGGCGATCTGAAAGTCTTACGTGACATGGATGGTTCGGCTACAGTCGGTCCGATTGCTGGATTCAATGCATCACGGAATGGCTCATGTACGCGAGGACTCGGTTTCGGCTGTTCGGCTTTGGCTCACTATCATTGATTGCGGCTGTTATACTCAAAAAGACTGTTTGCAACTTCAGCTTTTAGCCCATCGGAATCGAGACCTCTCGATTGGAGTTCATGGTGCAAAACGGTTACAGGCAAAAGAAGAAGAGACGGCAAACGAGTTGATTGAAGCAACAAAACGATTGCAGGATCCACGGTGTCGACATTGTCCTCAAACTATTCATCATCTTATGGAATATTGTCGAATCCTGTCCAAGACTGCACCATGGTTGAATTCCAGTTGAAAAATAACATCCACTCGGCTGTGAGAACTAAGACTAAAACGATGTAACACATTGAAAACAAATGAAAATTGAAATCAACAACGAGATGCGACCGGCTGTCTAACCGACTCAAATTTCGTCTCCTGTCTCGGATCTAATCACACATCCATCTGGTGACGTCATGCTGGCAAAATGTCTCCGTCAGGTGCCACCACCTAGCGGTGTTGAGCGGAAAATGCTCACAAAAGCGTATTGAACTGACAATAAATCGAAAGTGATGCTTAAATGTAAGACAAATGAATTCCACTGTATTAAAAATGATGGGACACTTTTATACTATAATCTTTTCTTCGCACTATTTTTAATCAAATATAAGTTTTCATATGATGAGATCAGCTGAAGCATTATACTGTAAATATAGGGACCCTGCAGACCCTAGGTGGCGCTGCTGAATTTCGAGTAACAGCGCCACTAGTGGCTACCTGCTGTAAAACTGGACTGGTTGTTTACAGTCCAATGTATGTGCCTGGCATGTTTTTTGTAAATTTTCTTGTTTGTTAAAATAGAATTATTTTTATAGCTTCTTAAAAATAAGTACAAAAGAAGCAAGGGACAAAGCTATACTTTATAATCCGTAGCAGAAGCATAAATGAAATCGGTTTAAACAATGTCCAGTGAATATGGCGGGTGCGGTAAAAAATCCCAATTAAGTGTTTCTAAATATTTTTTCACAACTTTTGCAACATGGGGCCGAGCATTGTCGTGGAGAAGAATGGATTTTTCATGTCTTCGCTCGTATTCTGACCGTTTTTCTCTCAATTCACACCTCAAACGTATCAGTTGTAGCCTGTACCGCTCACCTGTGATGGAATCGCCAGGTTTTAGCCGCTCATAGTGAACAAATCCTTCACCATAAATGTCCACAAGCATTCGATGTGCTTTAGTTGCACCTTTCTGCCAATTAAAGCAGAAAACTAAGACTTCCTGCAAATGCTGCTTAGTTGGGATGTAATTTGACTTATTCAACACTTCGGAATTTTTTTTTCAAAAGATAAATGAAAGCTATATGAGTTGAATATTATTGACAGGTGTGTTAACTCTCTAAAACCATCAAAATCAGCTGTCACTAAAACACATTTATAATAGCCAAAGCCATCTACTGAAAATGGACCGAACTTATTTGTACAGTAGAGTCCCGGTTATCCGATTCCCGGTTATCCGATGCTCCGTGTTAACCGCAGTGCATGTCACAACCGAGGGCTCCGTGTTAACCGCGATATCACCGCGGTTAACACGGAAATACTCGGATAAGCCGAACTTTGGACGATCGTCAGTGTTTTACCACACCCAACAAAGATTCAGTTGCTCTTCAGACAACAGAGGCATAATGTAAATATGTTTCGACATGTAAAGCACATACATTATACGTATATATGAACAGTACGTAGTACGTACAGTGCGCGTAAATTGTAAAAAAAAAATTGGGCGATGCTCCATGTTATCCGCCATTTTGATTATCCGCGGAAGGCTGAGCCCCGACCCCCCGCGGATAATCGAGACTCTACTGTACTCCCAATAATTATAAAGTAAAATTTTGTAAGTTAGTTTTTGTATGAAATTTGTTTAGAAAAACTTGTTAATAATTGTGCAGCTTCATGTATACGCTTCATTTCGTTTTAAAATTTGTAAAATAAAATTGCAAAGTTTGAAAAAATTAAGGATATTTAAAATCGCATCTTTATAATTAGATTGTCATCTCTTTGAAAAAATACTGGGAAAACTTTTTATACAACTAGTAATTTGCATAGGTTATTTTTTACAAATTTTTTGGCCCATGTTGTATTTTAAATTTTTCAGGATTCAAGTAATCTGAGAGATATTCTTCGCATTTAGTTACCTTTAGTAAGTTTTTTTGTAACGTTCAGCCTTGTTTTATTTTAGTAAGTTTTTTTGTAACGTTCAGCCTTGTTTTATTTAATCTTTCCTAAATTACAAGTTTCTTTATCATTTCTAAATTTTGCAAGATTTTCTAAGTAACTTATAAATTTTGCCAAATTTTACTGTAATAATTCCTTAAATTTACCAGATTTTTCTTGAAGAATATCAAAATTTTGTTATTTTCACAAATTTCTAAATTAATTTTGCCGAATTTTCCTAAATTTTTATAAGTTTAATTAATTCCAAAATTATACTTTTGAAGGACCCCCGGTACGTACACATTGACTATTAAGGCAGCACAGTGGACGAACGACTTTAGTTCGTTTTTCAAAATCCGGATGGCGCGTCCACTGGGCGTTTGTCTAATGACGTCATAGTAACAAAGCTCCGGTGGTTGACACGCCATTGCAACATATCTCGTGCAATAGATTGCGCGCAATACGTTAATAGTACCTATGTTAGTACCTGTGTTACAACTTTCACCGTTTCCTGGTTGTTTCAGAATTATGTAAATTCAAACTTTTGGAAAAAAAATTCCATGCAAATCACGAACAATAAATAAATATCTTGGGTCTTTATAGTGTACACTTGGCCACGATGGCTACTGTCAAATTGCCCGGAGAGGCTTGTCATATAATTGAGAAGTTTTGACTATGGGTTACTGATAGCTCAATAATTTGGAAAGTCTCCATTACCCATATTTTTTGGTTCAATATATTGTAAAGATGCTACACGTGTTTCGGCCCACACACGGGGCCAAGTGGTTATAGCATCCTCCTCTCACCCAGGAGGCTTGGGTTCAAATCCACTTGTGTCTGTTGGTGAATATTAATGGTCAGATTTTTCTGACATTAATTCGGTCTCCGTATAGGAGCCGGAATTGGTTCTGATGCCTTTCGATGTAGTTTCAGAAGGCCGAGTTACACATAAATGCCAATTCCAATGCATTGAAGAGATATAGGAGAAATCGAATGGAATATAAGATATGTTGTCTGATGTTCAGTGAAATATAACGGGATCCAAAAATTCCCATACTGTATAGAACGTCGTTTATCTGCACTAATTGGGACCAAGGGTTGTGCTGATAACGATTTTTGCGCGGATAATTGAACATGCGTTTATTTAATGCAGAAAAACACGTACGGAACGCACAGTACGTATTGCTTTTAGACCCTTCTTCGCTATCTAACTTCGATGCATAGATCAAAATTTCTTCTTTTCAGACTTTAATATCATAAACAGTCCTATTCCCGATCTTATAACATCGCTTTTATTGAGTCTATTGATACTCTACCTTTTTTCTCGATTGATAAAACATTATTCCGATTTCGTTTAACTAGCTTCTTGTCACTACTCGTTCAGGTCATGGTTAATACTGTATAAAACCGCAATTTTACTGTACAAATGGTGTGTTTCAGGAGTGCAGATAATTGACGTTCTGCTATAACTAGATTCCAAATTATTTGTTATATTTGAAAGAAATAATTTTAGTTTAGCAGATATTGTTATACATATATACAATAATTGTACTTTGTGAAAGCCTAAAGAATTATTTAACTTTTGAGATATTCATTTTTTACAAAATTTTGAATTTTCTCAATTAAAAGCTACACAGAAAACAAAATTAAACAGCATAATTTTCTAAACAATAAAAGAAACTGACCTCAATGTAGTTTGTTAGAGAAAACTTAGTTTATGCTTCTTCGACAATGATGACTTGTCATTGCGATTTTGTCAAGAAAGCTACCAAAAGCCTGAAAACATTCCAAAAGCTAGAATCTTTCCTTCCAGCTAATAAGTTTTGTCTATTATCTTATCTGTAATAGATAAATTGCTTTAGCCGTTTCCGTGACACCATGGAAAAGCAGTTTTTTTGCAGAACGTAGCGAGTACGGACAGACGTAGATCCAAAACTGCAGCAGATAAAAAATAAAGCAAAATTGTTTAACCCTACTCACTAGTGGTGCTAACTCTTGTGATTTTTTAAGAAAACAATGAGTTGGACATGCAACCCACAGTTGTGATTTCCTGTCGAATGACGTTTGTGCAGTAGGGGAGACCGGGGCGAGTTGATGCACGGGGCGGGTTGATGCAGTGCCAATTACTCAATAGAGGAGAAAGCAAATATTACGGGGATCACACTTTCAGATTAGCCTTCAATGTTTTTCCAATGTCTGGTGCTTTCGTCGCTTTGTGGCCAATTTTATGTTAAAATACAAGAAAATATCACTTTTTGGGCGTGTTAAGTAATTTTCATCTTTCTCATATTGGTCTCTATAACTCATAGACTTGTAAGTATTACGAAATCGTCTTGCATCTGTTAAATACAGGTAAATTGGGTGTTAACAGCTGTGTGTCAAGTTTTTCTCAAAGTGACCTAGATAAACGGGAAATGTGAAATCTTTCATTGAACACAAAATGGGGCGGGTTGATGCACGTACTGTGGGGCGAGTTAATGCTCCGTGCATCAACTTGCTCCAGCATATTTATTTGTCAAATATGATTATAATCAACTCCGAAAATGAATAATAATATAAATAATAAAAAAATAAATAATAAATCTCATTTTATAATAATAATAAACACATCCATGTACCGTAAATCCTCGATAATAAGCCTGTCTCATGAATAAACCGGTCTCGAAAATAAGCCTGTTTTAAAAGGGCTACCCGATCTACACAGCTCTACCGCTACCCGATCTACACAACTCCACCGCTACCTGATCTACACAACTCCACCGCTACCCGATCTACACAACTCCACCACTACCCAGTTATATATGATGGCTACGCATTTCATTGAGCATAAGACATTGCGATGTGCATATTGCATTACATAAACGCGTCCTCACTGACTTGATATTAACAAAATAAGCCGGTCTCGAAATTTAGCTGGTCTCGTAAATTAGCCTGGTCAAAAAGAAAAAAATAAAAAAAATAAGCCCGGGCTTATTATCAAGGATTTACGGTAAATAATAAATAATAGTAACAATGTTATTGATGTTTTTGTTTGTTTGTTTGTTTGTTTTGCCCCCAGAACAATGAGGAACTACAAGTGTAAAACCAAGAGAGGGAAAATTAATCAAGAAATTTGTGTTCCCCTGCAATTTATTGCGTTTTAAGCCTCTGAACTTGGTGCATCAACTCGCCCCGTGTTGTGCATCAACTCGCCACAAGGACGGGGCGAGTTGATGCAGATGTGTTGTCTGTTTAAAAATTTTTTTTAGCTTATCTAAAACTTTTAAAATTCAAACACATGTATGAAAATGACCGCAAAGTTGTGTACTGTGTACAACCTTTGCTGTTCTGACTGAATTCAGACCTGCAATTGAGTTGGTA
The DNA here is from genome assembly GCA_023279145.1 of Glomeris maerens. Lineage (NCBI taxonomy): Eukaryota > Metazoa > Arthropoda > Diplopoda > Glomerida > Glomeridae > Glomeris > Glomeris maerens. The sequence goes on along the minus strand of WWPM01017782.1, from coordinate 11,098 downwards.
TACGTAGATTGAAGCCGGAATTGGAAACCTATGTGGTATCAAGGCTTGTGAGGTTTACGCTGGAAGAATTTAGTTTTCTGATGTGACGGAATTGAAAGTTGCAATTGGGGATAGGCGGTATACGCGTGGATCGAACACAGAATAACTTCAAAACATAGCAGCATCGTTATCAAATCAGGTTTGAGATCATTTAGAAGAAATGGTAAATGTGTACCGATAATTGAAATTGAAATGTGCCCTCTAATTTACAAGTTACCTTAACTTTTGGGACACACATTTTTGTTAAAAATTATAATTTAATTTGTATCTTGAAATTCTGTTTTTATTTTGTCATTGTCTTTATTCCTAGTTCCAACAGTGTATAATGTTTACTTTCAACACGATAAACATTTATTCTAAAGTAAGTGTTAACAAAAATCATTCAGTGCAAAAAAATTATATTAGGGATCATCCATAAAATATGTTCGCTAAAATCGCTGACATTTGTACCCCTCTCCCGGAAACTGTCATATATGGAATGGAACCCCAAAATAGGCATGATGGAGAAAACCCCGTTCCGAACGGAAAAAGTTTGCATTTCCAAGATGGCGGCTGCAAACTATCATATGGAATGGGACACAAAAAATAGGCATTAAGGAGAAGACCCCATTCCGAACGGAAAACATTTGTATTTCTAAGATGGCGGCCGCGAACTATGATGATATGGAATGGAAAACAAAATATACACATGAAGGAGAAAACGTTGTATCGAAGGAAAAACGTTTTCATTTCTAAGGTGGCGGCTGCAAACTATCATATGGAATGGAACACAAAAAACTGGCATGAAGGAGAATACCCCATTCCGAACGGAAAACGCTTTCATTTCTAAGATGGCGGTCTCAAACTATCATGATATGGAATTGAACACACAAAAATAGGCCCCCCTCAGGGGATTAGAAGACATAAATATTACAATACCCAAATAAAATCAAATGCATGACTGCAAATCGTCGAGCAAAATTAAACTTCAATTAAATTAATTTAAATATAATAAATATAATAACGGACCTCCATCTACTTACAACCTCAGAAACGTGTACATCCTTGTCCCCACCGAAAAATTATCAATACTTTTAAAGACATATCGCTGGTCTTACCCTCAGCACATACTACTTCAATCTTTCTCGAAGTCTTTTTAGTTCGTCAATTCCTTCTCCATCTTCCTTCAAAACTTCTTGCATCCCCTTCCCCACTATATGTTTTTCTATTAAATGTCTCATTGTCTCCACTTCACTGCTACACAACCTACATTTTATATCATCTTCACCTCTCCGATATTCTGCTGCTTTCGCAACCGTGCCTAGTCTAGAATTAATTAATAATTTATTTTCTTTCCAGCTAATTTTTTTATCGTTTAAATATCTAGCCATATTACTTTCTGGTATTAGAAATTCATACAGCGGGCTATATTTAGACTTCCTAATATTCGTCTCTGCTTTCTGTCTTGTTATATCAGGGATTTGTCTAGTAACTTCAAATTGTACATTTAATCCCTCCTCCTCCATCCTCCAAATTTCCATTTCCGATAACCCCAACTTTTGTTAAGCTTCTTTTTTCTCCAACCGCCCTCTTTCTATTTCGGCCCCCACCTTAAAGCTCCTTCTCCACACCACACACCATTTAATCCACCTGTCATCACTCAGTCCTAAAATCTTTTGCTCAAATTTGATAGCTCTACTCATTGCTTTTCCCCAGTCATTTTGGGCGTCAGTTTCCCTCAAAATCAAATACCCTGGGGCATTCCATTTCACCCCCGGCATCCATCTGATATACTTTACCTTCAAGGCTTCTAGTCCCTTCCATTCCAACCACCCCCACCACCTCCACAACATAAAACAAAATCGAGTTGACCATTACATTATACAACATCATTCTTAGTTGTAAATCTCCCATAATTTTCCTTTCTCCTATACCCCATACTCTTCTCAGAGCAATTTCTGCTTTCTTCTTTAGCATACTTAAATGTGCTTCTCTCCCATTATTTCGTTGGAACAAATATCCCAAATACTTAAAAGTGGCCACCTTTTCTATTAGCTTAGTAGCCAACTTCCAAACTTCATTCCTAGCTGCCCTCCCTCCTTTTTTAAAAACCATTACTTTTGTTTTCTCCACGTTGAGTATCAATTTTGTCTTCTTTAGGTACTTATATAAATGATTTATCATATTTTGCAATTCCTCCCATGACTTCGCCAGCAACGCTAAATCATCTGCATATGCTAATACAAATATCTTAATTGTTTCCAACATAATACCTCCTTCTTGATTGTTCTCTATCCATTTCCCCAATCCACACAAAAATAAATTAATAAAAGTAAAGGGCTGAGCGGACACCCTTGTCTAACTCCATTATACGTTATAAACTCTCTAGTCAATCCTATTTTACATTGTACCTGGTTTATCGTTTTTTCATAAATCATTGCCACACATCTTAATAATTTACCCTTCAAACCCAGTTTTTTTTTTAGCTCTTTCAACATTAACTCTCTATCCACCGAGTCGAATGCGGATTTTAAGTAAACGAATAATACCATGATTTTACCCCTCTTTTATTCAATTCTCTATCTATTAACGTATTTAGCATATACACCCCTGGCAAAAAGTATTTGCTCACTGCCTGCTGCGAGTGAAATCCCAACTTAGATTATTTATTTGTAAAATATGTCACACATTAAACAAAATCAATAAAGTGCCCTGCAAATATACATGCCTCAGCTGTGTCATGACAAAAAATTAAATGTGCAAGTGCAATGAATAAGCATATAAAAATTATAATGTGAAATACATTGTGGAAAAAAGTATTTGCTCGCCAGCAATGCTGGAAAATAGTATTTGCTATAGCTATGAAAACAATCACAATGATGTTAGAATTTTGTGACAACACCCTTGGCTTTAATTATAGCTTTGATGCGTCTTGGCATTGATTCGATATAGCATTGAAATAAAGTTTTATCAATTTGTTGCCAGCAATCCCGAAGCACCGCAGAAAGTTCATGTTTATTTGTCGGATTCCTGCTTCTTGCCAATGTTTTAAAATGATGCCAAGCATTCTCAATAGGGTTTAGGTCAGGGCTATTGGCTGACCAATTCATTGTTGGGATATGCTTGGATACAAGACATTTCCGGTGGCATGGTGCATTGTCGTCTTGGAATATGATGCGATCTGAATCTCAAAAGAGATCTTCGATACTAGGTACCAAAAACATCTCTATGATATCCATGTACACATCTGCATTCACTGTTGTGGTGATGATGCACATGCAACCTGCTCCTTCTCCATGACATTCAGCTCCAAATCATCAATGATTGAGGGAACTTTACCGTTCCAGACATGCACCCATCTTTAAGTTTTTCGTCTTCTCTTCGCCAAACAAATGTTCCAATGTCATCACCAAAGCTAAAAAATACGTGCAATTTGTCACTAAAGATAACTCTTTTCTATTCATCTAATATCCACTGTTGGTGCTTTCGAGCCCATTGAAGACTGGCCTGTCTGTGTTTCTTGAATAGAAATGCTTTCTTGTTCGCTGTTTTGTAGTGGTAACCCATGTCATTCAGTCGCAGATATCAGCATAATGCTTTCTCCATTCCATATTCATTTGGTGTGATGATTGCCTCCGATTTATAGTGCATATTTTTCTCGAGCTTCTATCCTGGCGTTGGGAAGTTGATTTGGGTCTACCGGCACGAGCTTGGTATTTTACTGTTCCTTGGATTTCAAATTTTTGTCAGGTATATGACATACTGACTTGGGAAACACAACATTTTTGCCACCTGTTTTTGTGTGTTACCTGCCTGTAACAACTCAATGATTTTTAGTTTCAAGTCATTGGAGAGCTACTTCACTTTTGCCATTGTGTCCTACTGTAATTTAATTGCTGCAACTCTATGATGTGGCAACCTCATTCAAATTAACTTATGATGTGGCAATGTCATCTTCAGGTTGATCACATGGACTTTTACTGGTCTTGAGTGATATATTTACAACTATAGCAAATACTTTTTTCCAGCATTGCTGGCGAGCAAATACTTTTTTCCACAACATATTCCACATTATAATTTTTATATGCTTATTCACTGCACTTGCACGTTTAAATTTTTGTCATGACACAGCTGAGGCATGTATATTTGTAGGGCACCTTATTGATTTTGTTTAATGTGCGACATATTTTACCAATAAATAACCAAAGTTGGGATTTCACTTGCTGCGGGCAGTGAGCAAATACTTTTTGCCAGGGGTGTATATGCTGTCAAGTGTTCCTCGGCCTTCCCGGAATCCACATTGCCATTCTTTAAGAACTCCCCTCCCTTTCATTACTGTCGATATTCTGTACTCTAACACCATTGCAAATATTTTATAAGCTGTTACGAGCAAAGAGATCTCCCCTACAATTTTGTGCATCAGATTTATTTCCTCCTTTAAATATGTGGAAGATCTTTGCCATTTTTCCAATCTAGCGGCATCTTCCTTGTCTTCCATACTTCATTAAATAATATTGTCAAATCATCCTTAACTTTATTATCCCCGTGTATCCAAACCTCATTTTCTAACTCATCGACCCCACTCGCTTCCCCCCTTTAACCCTCCTAATTGCCGACTCCATTCCTTCTCTGGGGATTTCTAGTTCCCCTTCCTCCTCCTACCAAAAATCCTGTATCCTATACATTACCGAATCCCCTCTTCCCAATAACCCTTCGAAATGTTTTACCCATTCTTCTTCATCAATATCAATTAACCTAAAATCGCATCTTTTCCCTCCGGAATCCTTTATTACTTTCCAAAATTCTTTCTCACATCCTACTTTTTGAACTTTCTCTAACCATGCCTTATTCTCTTTCATCTTCTTAACCTTACACAAATTTCTATATTCCCTCTTACTATTACGAAAGCGCTCCCTTCTATGTTATTTCTCAAATTCATTCTGTGCTTTTTTCAACTGTTGGAGTTCTTTCCTTACCTTCTTCAAAAGCCAACATTCCTCGTCCCACCAACTTTCTTCTTTATTTCGGACAGTTGCTACCTTCTTAATCCACTTTTCCCTCTTTCTCGCACCTTCTACTTGCTCTTTTTATCGCTTTCGATTATTTCAGTTCAATGATCAAATGGCTTTCAAAGTGATCAGCCCTGAACACCAATGTAATCAACGTTGCCGAAATTAACACCATCAGATTAAAAGAAATAGCAAATAATGACAAAATCAAGAATTCAGCAATTGGTAGCAGGTGGTCAGGTAGCCAGAAAGAAACGACAATATGGCATGAATGACAATGCCTTTAGAACAATTGTTTTGAGTAACAGTTCCACAACCATTGACCAATTCTTATGTGGGATTGCCTAACAAATAAACTTAAACCGATGGATGGTGATGGCATGAGCAACGTTTAAGATTTTACAAACTGCAGAAAAACATGCCATACACATTACATTTCGGTTTTTCAGAATTATTTGTCAATGTAACTAAAAAAGTATAAATATATAACTTCAATAAATTTTCAAATTAATGAGTCAAAAGTTTACGTGACGGCTACAGCGTGACAAAAAAATTGTGTCCATTTTGTTGTGACATAATGTATGAGATGAAAACATTGTGGCGTTTAGAGTGTGATGAAAAGAATGAATAAGTCCAAAAGAAGTGCGGAGACTACAATCTCACCGACTCAACGTGACGAACACAATATGTGTCCAATGCATTGTGACGGATGGTGCGTGTCGAAATGAATTTGACAAAACCAGTGTGACAACTGAAGTGTGACGGAATAATTGTGTCTAACTAATTGCGACCGAGATAGTGTGGCCATTGAGTATGTGTCAAAATAAACTGTGGGCTCCTGTAGGGGAACCGCATTGCAATACCTTTGAAATTTGCTCCATATGATGTCACATGCTTTGTTCACTGGTCCAGAATTTACCACTTATAAGGTGGGCCATTGGTTAGTGTTTATTTCGAAACAATCTAGTTGGCCACACTATATCGGTTACACTGAGTTGGATACATTCATTCAGTCACACTTTAGATGCCATACTATGTTCGTCACATTCATTTCGCCACAGATCGTCTGCCACATTGTATTGGTCACACTCATGTTGTCACACTGTAGTTGACACAAAAAACTCCGCCCCTATTACACAACATCGATGACTAACAAATATGGAAGAAAGATCAACATTTTTCAACAGGGATAACAATTAGTTATGAAATACACAACACCCCTCCCCATTAATCAAAACAATAATCCCGGAACCACGTGGGATGTTAGCGGTCACGTTTAGAAGTTCCTTGGGTATGGGAGAAGTCTTTTCTTTGGAACTCGAGGTCTCCAATGCAGGTGGTTCGAGCGGTGGTGAACCGTCCGCCGTCGTCTTAATAGCTTCTCCCGTGAAATCATCACATATAACTCGCTCCGGAACCACTCGGCGATCGCCCGCAGGCAGAACATCCCTCGGACGCATTTGAACGAGGTGGCATCGCCATGACGGTCACCTGTCCAAGGTAACAATATAATGCAACAGTCCCGTAATGGATGAAATGTCGCTGCAACCCATGATTCGGACGAGGTTTGTCCCTTGAAAAAGACATGGTCACCCAGTTGGAAAGCACGCAATCCCTTATCGCACACTGTGGATTCAAACTTCTAGTGAACTGCGTCTCCTTATTTACTTGATAATCAGGGTGAAGTCTGTCTAAACATATTTAAACCTGCACTATCCAGCAATAAGATATCCCAAACTAGGCTCCTCATGGTTGTCAGATGCTTTGCAGGGCAAACGGCTTAGGGCATCGGCATGCCGTACCAAACAATCTTATTTATAAACGTTGTAATTATAGCCCTTCAATAATTGTCTGCATCTCAGCGTATGTGGTGACAGCACCTCCGGCGTCAGCTTATCATGTGAAAAGACTCAGTAATGGTTTGCGGTCTGTGCAAATTTTGAAGTTTGTCCGTAAAGGTAATTATGAAATCTTCCTCTTGGCTGCTGACGGTGTTCTTGAGAAGATGGCGACTGGAACCTCTTTCCGTCAAGCTGTAACTGCCCAGAACTGAACCAACCCCATATGAAGATGCATCGCTGGTAAGTGTAATAAGGAGCAAAGGATTAAAATGAACCAGTAGAGAATCCACTGCTAATAATTTGTTGGCCTACTTGAATGCAAGGTCTTCCCATTCAGTGCATGGAAAACCGCATTTTTGTCTGACGACTTACGTAAGGGTTCTGACATACTGGCTTTCCCAACTAGGAACATATAATAGAAGTTCAACAACCCAAAAAAATGCAGTTCAATCTTATTGATCGGTGTTTCTTTATTAGCTTGCACCTTACTCATGTTAGGACGGAGACCATCACTATTGATGCTATGCCTAAGATTTTCGAGGGGAGGAGCATCAATGATGCACTTCTCCCGACGAAGGCGATCTCCACAATTACAAAACTGCCTGAAACCTGCTCGCAAGCACTGCTCGGCTTCTTCCTTGGAGTTGCCCTTAATAAACACAATATCGAAGAAGATGTTTCTCGTGAAATTGGCTAACCTCTCCTTCTATGAACTGTTGAAAAATTCCTTGACAAGAGGAAATTCCGATCTGAAGACATGTGCATTTGAAGGCACCCTTAAGGGTGATAATAGGCTAAAGCTCCGCAGATTTGTTGTCAACTGGTAACTGCAAGTAAGCCTGGGACAAGTCGAAATTAATGAAACGTTTACCTCCACTTAGATCGGCCAGGAGCTCCGAAGTGCATGGCACAGAGAGGTGGTCTAGGTGAAGGGCTCGGTTTACCGTGCTTTTATAGTCCTCACAGATTCGAATACTGCCATCAGGTTTTACTATGGGTACCACTGGTGATGCCCACTTCGCATGAATAACAAGCTCCAGGACTCCTTCCTTAAGGAGACGCTCAATTTCTGCTTCAACTTTTAGGCGCAGGGTGTACGGAACATTTTGAGCACTCAGACGAACTGGTGGAAATTCAGGATCAACATGAAGGTCGATCGGGGAGCACCTTACTAGCCCCAATCCGTCGGTGAATACGTTCCTTTCGCTCAGCCAGAATATTCTGCATGTTTTCATCGTCAACAGACAACACTTTTTCCAGAAGAATTCCTAGGGGGATACCAACTTGATCCGAGAAGGGCTGCATGACTGACCTCAGGAACGTAGAACAGTAATCGAGCAGCACCATTCCCATAGCGCATGACCACGTCAGCCGTGCCGCAAAGGTGAACTTGGGCCTGGTTGTAGTCCTGCAGAATGGTGGATGGTTGAAATGGAAACAATTTCCTCTCAGGGTCGACCCTTCTCCAGGTAGTATGACTGACAATTGTGAACCGTGTGCCAGTGTCAATCTCAAAAGGGCATGGTACCCTGTTAAACCAGATGACGGTTTGAAGCCGTGGACTCACCGAATTGATCCCAGTGCTGTCCTCCAAATAATGAGGAGGCAGCACCTCCTGTTAAACATCATCATCTTGGAGATGTTAAGGTGGCTTCGAATCACTGCCAGCAGATGCTGTAGTAGACATTCCACCACGGCAAACTTTGGCGAGATGCCCACGTTTACCGCATTTAAAGCACTCACTATTCCGGAACTTACACTGCTGCAATGGCGGATTCTAATGAACGCCTCTGCTGACACCGAAGTTTGCACGCCAATTTTGATTAAAAAATTTAAAAAGCCCTTTTGCCAAACCCTCCAATTCACCCGACATTGACACTTGAACTTGTTTTAATTCCCTGAATAAAAGGGGACGTGAGAGGAAAATGTTTTGGCGACGTTATTGAGGTTAAGAAAAAAACGCCGAACATGCAAAACAGTTCTCACTAAAAAATTAATACCAAATGAACGAAATATTTTTTGGGATGAAACTTGGACTACTGAATCGTATGAAGTTACTCTACATTCTCCTAAAAGCAGAAGGCGGAACTGCAAAAACTCTGGCCACAAAAAATCAGTCTACTTACTTTTGGGTACCCCCTCGTATGTGCAAATGTAAAAGTTTTTTTTCGGGGGGGGGGGGGCAAAGGACTTTAATTCAACCCTGTATAGTTATCGGGCAATTTTGCTTGCAAGTGAATAACGCAGCCGCTGGGTACACAAGTCCCACTTAAGGCGGGTCCGACCAGTGCATATAGTTGAATTTTTGCACAGTAGATGGCGCAGTTTGCAAGATTTACAGCGTGACGTCATTTACATGATATGTGACAGTGTGACACAATTTTGATTGCACCAAGTCACTGTGACGCCAGCTGGTGTGACACATGACTCCCTGACACAAATTTATTTCTAACCCTGTTGCAACAAAATTTGGAGGGTAGTTTGGGAAGGCAAGCTTGTTTATTTGCACCTGCACCTATCTGCAACTGAGTCCTTCTAGGAAATGGCCTTGTGAGGAGGGGGGGGAGGCACTTCCATATTTTTATCTTCTGAAGTTATTCGTATATTGATTTTTTAAATTTTCTGAAAATTATGCGCTTTCACTTTCTTTACATGTCACATATTTCAGGAAAATTGAATATTTTAGCACTTTTTTGCACTCAACAGTATGAAATAAAAATTGATACATACTATCAATATAGCTAATAGCAGAATTTGCAAATTCAGTTTGGCTTCCCTAGAAATAAATTTCCAAGTTTCTAAATACTAGTAGGAAATGCGTTTATGTTATTATAGTAGGAAATGCGTTTATGTTATTATAGTAGGAAATGCGTTTATGTTATTATTCATCTGATTTTCTTGCTTCAAATTTGTTTTCCCCCATAATTGACCATGCCAAACACAATTCTGGCATCAGACATTTTGAAAACGACTTTTAACAAATAACGCTAAAAGTTTTCATTGTTGGCTGTTATTTAAGTCAATTAGCACCCTCGTCTCCCAACAAATGCATAATTGGTGGGATTATAGTTAGGAGTGGGTGCAAAAGTTCAAGAAAATTTGACCACCTGGAACCTGTTTTATGTGATTGTAGGACTTTTATAAGCCAGTACAATCAAAGATATTCTGAAAAAAGATTTCTTTTTCAGAAATTCTGGGAACTATCATTTTTCTAATTTTGGCAATGTTGGGAATATTGGCATTTTCTGGCAGATTTTGTAATAAATACTAATAGTTTTTAAAATTACAACAATTTTGGGAAATGTTTGGTGATTTCATAAATTTTGTGCACATTTTGGAATTTATAATTTTTTTAAACACCAATAGCACTGGTAAAAACGATTTTGCATCCGGTACAACATAGTGTTTTTCTGAATTGTTTTAAAACGTAGAAAACGGATTTCAAATCTAAAACTTTTGATCACGTCACAATTTGTTTTATAATTACTGCTGGTTTCTTATCAGGGAAAGCAGAACTGTGTACAAGAAGTGATCCTAAAAAGTACATTTGTAAGAAAATACATTATATTTTATAAAAATGCAATCTTCATAATATAGAAGATATAATTCTGAAATCGTGTGAATATGTCATTGTATGAGGCCATTCTGTAAAGTTATGCCTTATATTTTTTTTCAAATACAAAGAAACACTCATTTTCAAAAATGTTTCCATCAATTTAGAGCTAGAACATCTACCTATATTTCTACATAATTGCAATTCATTCGATTCATTCTTGTAGGCACTGTAACTGTTTTCGTATGTCCATGTAAAACCAGGCAAACTGGTCATACAAAAACTGTTACAGGGCCTACAAAAATGAATCGAATGAATTGCAATTTCTGTAAAACTTCAAATGAAGCCCTGCCTCTAATTGTTCCGGGGGCAAAAGTCGTACACTGCATTCAAATGAATGACTTACACTAATTTAACAGATATCGATGCACCAATATATCGATATAAGTTCTGCTGGCTTAGATAGCGATAATCTTTACCTCGTTCCGTAAATGTTTTTTAAACCTGCCGCAGGTCTGCAATAAAGCTGTGAATGCTTCACTTGCACCTTTATTGCATACACGTGGCATGCATGCATCATAGCTGCAATGTGCAGGTCTGCAATAAAGCTGCCAGTGAAACATTCACAGATTTATTGCAGACTTGCAGACATGTGGCATGCATGTGACAGCTAATAA
>WWPM01017779.1:0-11490 GCA_023279145.1 Glomeris maerens | reverse complement strand
GTTTTACTTAGCTTGCCGTGGTGTTTGTGTGCCCGTCTGCCCGTCCGCATCCCAACCCGTAAAACCGACATTTGACCCACTTCCCAACCACCTATTTATCTCAAAAATTCTGGAAAGCTCATTTTCAAACTGAACAACCGTCCAACGTTTCGCTTTTCCCCTCCCCGGGCAGCAGTGAGACCGGTCCGTAACGGATGCTTCGTTGGCGAGTATAATAAGCACCACCAAGGGGGTTATGGTATAAGGGACAAGTACAGAGTTTTCAAGGGACGCTTGAAAACGTTATATGAACAACTTATAGCGCTGCGGCCCACAAAGTTTTTAAAAGCATAACTAAAAATGCTAAAATAATACTAAAATAAAAACCCTTTTAAAAAACACGTTTTACAAAAATGCACTAAAATTAAAAAATAGTTTGCACCCGTTTAAAATTTACAAAGGAAAACGTGGGGCGCATCACTATATGCATCTCTTTCGTACAGAGACAAATGCGCCCCACGTTTTCCTTTGTAAATTTTAAATGGGTGCAAATTATTTTTTAATTTTTAGTGCATTTTTGTAAAACGTGTTTTTTAAAAGGGTTTTTGTATATTATATACCCGAAGTTGAAGATGGCATCTGCAAAGTTCTGTGTTTGGTTGTCCACTTTTTTTAGCTATTTCTTACATTGATAGTAAATACAAGGTGAGACCGGAAAGTTCAGTGAATGACTCGAAAAAAGGCACATGGAGAAGTATTGCAGGAAAAACAATTTACTGGACCACAATGCACTTTTCACAACGTGTGTACAACTGTTGCAGGGCTTGTGAGAAGTTCTCTTTCGGTTCTCTTCGGAGCTGCCTTGTCACAGCAGCTTGAATATCCGGAATGTCCAGAAATCTGTGTCCTTTCATTGAAGATTTCAAATGAGGAAACAGAAAGTCGTCCGGAGGTGACAGGTCAGGGGTTTTTTTCGATGTTTTCGGGTGTGGTGCCGGTGGTCGGCCTCCCAGAACAAGGATCGTCTTCAAGAGATTCGAGTCCTTCCCGGAAACGCTTAAACCAGTCATACACGCATTTTCGAGTCACAGCTTCTTCCCCGTACACCATCTGTAACATATCGTGGGTTTCGGTTGCTGATTTCCCCAGTTTGAAACAGAATTTCATATTGACTCGCTGCTCCATTTTGCACCTGGAACGACTAGTTTTCATGCAGCACTTTAGTAACTGTGACGTCATAAGGAAACGTCACACAATGCCTGTGCACATCACACATTTCTTAGCTTAGATATCAACATTCAATTCGCACGTATCGAAATGCTTCTAGGTTCCTTGAAATTCGTACAATCAGACCATTCACCGAACTTTCCGGTCTCACCTTGTATTATTTGCTTACATACCGTGAATTCTCATTTAATACCCAGGAGGCGTTATTCAAATCTCAGACTTTTGCCATGGGGTGCTATTAGAGATTGATGTGTTATTAGAGATGGGGCATTATTTCATTTTTACTTAATTTTATTAACATTTTATTACATTTTTGACATAAAATTAGAGCCACTATTGCAGGATTCAAGTTTAATTTAAAAGTAATTTGAACTTTTCTAAAATCATACCGATTGAAGTCTCCTTTTTCATCCAGTCACGAACACATTTCCGATCTATTTCGAACTCCCTCGCTGCTTCTGAAATTGTTTTTGCTTTGGCAAACTCAATCACTTTAAGTTTAAATGAAAGGCCCAAATATCTTTGCTTTTTCGTGGTATTCATCGCTAGTTCTCAGAAATTGTGAGAGAATGAAAGGTCGTGCCCATGTATGGTCCTACCTGAACAGTGAATGTGCCGCTAATTGGTGACTCATCAGAATGACAAAGGGCAATCGAGAATTTTCCCTCCAAAACGGATGCATTAAAGGAGAGATGCAGAGGTTTCTGAGATCTTAAAGGTGAACTGACAGTAAATATTTTGCATCACCAAATTGGCTGAAAATTTTTTGTAGCATTAAGGAGCTTTCTATAAGCATTTCATAATTTTTTGGGAATTTTCCACCGATTCGTTATTTTATAAATAATTGTTAAAGTTGGAACCAGAAGGTACCAGTATGTCAATTTTTACATCCGGTAATCTGAGTATGGTGCGCCGATTGCACCAACACGTGGCACAAGCGCGGTTTTAAAATGGCGGCGCCCACCGCTTCATTTTCATCGTTGTCGAGGAAGTTTTGACCCATTCAACCTTTTAATTTGTAACTCCAAGTAAGAAATATTTTGGGAATGGGTAGAAAGGATCCCCCGGCCTGTGAAGAGGACATATTCATAAAATCGGCATGAAAATCTAGCTAGGTAAGAGCTACACATGTGGTTTCAGGCTTATTTGCCACAATTGGTGCAACAGACTTCTCATTCTAGGAGGCCCCTCCCTATAGCCTCGCTCCAGAGGCCAAAAAACAAGTAAACTTCAAGCGTAAATAACTCTGTAAACAAATTTTATAAAAATAAAATAAGAGATGTCATAGTATTTATTTTAGATTAACATTCCATGGTGTAAAATCCAAGGGGGGTTACAAATCAATGTCAGTTCACCTTTAAACAAAGTGAGTATTTCATTAATGCAAGATATCAAATGCATGTAGCTTTAATATATTTTGTTTCGTTTACCTAGATTCGCTGAAAAGGCTGTAAAAAGGACCCAAACGGCGATGCATAGCGTCCATCTTGTTTTTGCATGGGCGGAAATAATATTAAGCTTGTGACGTCACAGGCGAATGTATGGGTAGACAACTGTAGTCACGTGCAATAATAAGAACGTAACCAAAATGTAGCCAACAGGCAGCCATTCGTGTCGATTTTGGCGTTCCATACGTTCGAAATGCGCGACTGGCGCCACCTTCAGGAATTAATAAGCGATACCAAAACACTGTGTTCGATCAGTAATTAGTTATTCAGATTTCGTTATGGGAAAAAAGAAATTACTTCGGATGGACCTGGTGTTGTATCAGTAAGCTAATTATCTACAATTTGACATATAACTTAACATGAAGTGAAAACCTCTGCATTTCTCCTTTAACATTTCAACACTGCGACTCAATTAATCCCCCATGGGGCGTTATTAGGGGGGGGCGTTATTTCTTCCCGGAGCGTAACGCATGGGGTGCTAATAGGGATTGGGGGATTAAGGCTACGCCATGCAGAATTAGGGCTCGGAGGGGTCCCGTTTGGAACCGATTTTTTGACACCTATGGCACCAATAAATTTCAAAAAATTAGGCGAAAGAGTATAGTGTATGTTCTACACCCTAACGTAGAGATTTTTCTAATACATTGAGCCAAACCGGAGTTACGAAAATTGAAAAAATGGCTATTTTGAATAATTTTTTGGCTTGGTTTGGAACCTCTCATTATGTAACAAATCACAGTAATCAAATTCCAAACCGATACAAATGTAGCACACACTATTCTGCACAACCTAACGTAAACAGTTTTTTGATTTGAAAGCTACTTTTTCTGCAAACAATAAAAAAGCTGTGAAAATGCGGTGTTTTTCCTCGGGGAAAAAATTTATCCTTGCATCAGCGCCCCAATCCGCCATTTGCGACAACACGGTTGTCGGCCCGTGATTGGTGGCCAAACACGGGCCGACCCATCACAGCCGATCGCGACGCCAGCGCCTACACATTCTGAAAAGCGAAGTGAAATCCAAAATGGGATTGCCTTAATAGAGACTGGGCTATTAAATGAGAATTTACGGTAATTACAATGAACTGCAATGACAACAAATGAGTACAAATTTGTGAACTGATGTTGTAATTATTATAGTTTGTTCTTCAAGACACACTTTCCCAGAAGCTACACAATGTTGTAATGGAACCAGATATTATTTAGGTGAAGGTGTTTGTTGCGAAGGAAGTTATCATTCCAGATACGATATTCCGAACCGGCCTTCTCTGGATTGTTGTGGCAAAATGGCCTATGACAAGAATTCCATCAACATCATGTAGGGCTATGTACTTGTGAAATTAATTTAAACTTTTTAAAGATCATGGATTGCAGCTTTCAGTTGTAAGATATTTGTGCAGCACGCATAGAAATTTAAGAAAAATGTCTGCACGTTGAGCAAGGAAGGCTGCCAAAATATTTCATTCATTTTGTGAATGAATACTGTCATAATAATTATAAAATTATATTTGCTGAAAAATAACTTAATGTTATTCATGTAGAAACGTTTGAATTTGCATAAATAACGCCTGTGACAAAATGTTGCAGTTATTAACTTGGTTTTAGCTTAAAATAAAAGCAAGAAAAGTTAAGCTATAACTAAATAAATTTAGAATTTATAAGGATGCCAACATGAATTTCAGCCACTGTCTTGTTGCGGTGACCAAGCATACAGTCTCCAATCTTCCATCTGTTATAATGGTGTTGTCATTGACCATCCGAGTAACATTTCAAGTGCTGCATGCTGTAATGGCCGAATAATTAATACGAAGATCCAACTTTGCTGCAACAAGAAAATTCTAAGAAGGCTTAACAATGATTACAGCGCTTGTTGTGGCCAGAAACCGTCGGACACTTCTCGTGAACTCTGCTGCGAAGGAGTCACTTTGCCTTGGCTGGACATGTAAGGATTATTATGTAAGGGCGATGCATGGGAAAAAGCCCATTGGGAAAAAACGCATGGGGCAAGGTGCCATAAAGTATGGCACCATGTCACCACGTGTTGATAGAAAGGACACATGGTCACAGGGGCGTGTCACCACTCGGGACACGAAAATTATAAAAGGGAGAGAGAACAGAATGCAGTCTATTTGCTGCGAAGAAACGCTGTGGTACACGTACCATGATGGACTTAGCTGGTTCAAAAGTTTACAACTACTCAGCTGAGTATTGTTGCGGTAGTACTATCCTTCCTCAAACCAATGAATTGGTATTTTGTTGTGGGGAAACACGGTACAACCCTGAGCTGGAAAGGTGTTGTCCGAACGACAAGGTTGTTCTCGAGGAAGAATACAGGATAAATTGCAGCATCCAATGTGATTGGTTCCCAAATCATTGTTAAGTAGTTATTACTGATATTAGTTCGATAATTTTCAAATATAACCGGCTTATAGCGTGTCCCGCAAATAACATAATTCCCCTATAGCGCACAAATAAAATGTAACCAAGGGATCATCCATTAAATACGTTCCCTAAAATCGCTGAAATTTGGACCCCTTCTCCCTTTGTAACAAAGTTATAACAACTCCAAACACCCCCCTGGGCGAAAGTCGCATATAATATAAATGACCCGTCTCCTTTTGCCAGTAAAATTTGCACAATTATGGAAATAAGCTAGACATTAATAACAACTATGAAATGTATTTTACTAATGGATATAAATAATGTGCGTGTTTGCCTTTGTGTTAGTGGAATGAGTTACTCATGCAAAGCTTCACGGAAGTATATATGATGTATAATAAATCAAGTATTACACAAAGTATACTTATCACAAAATGCATTGCACTGGTTATTTATTCCAATTAGGAACATGTAATACATTTACATACAACAGATATCATTTTTCATACACACTGATGCACTTGTGTTAACGTATTGTATGTAGACTGTACGCTTGTCAACAATTTCCACTAACATGTGTATGCTAAACTTTTTCCTCCAACATTGGAGTCGATTGGAGCGATAGGTGACGCCTATTGCGGGTCAAACATCCTCTGATTGGCTGTCCATTTGCAGCCATTTTGATATGCAGTATGTAGCTATACATTTTGCATAGCTATACAATTTGTGATTACGAGTGGTAAATCCTGGCGGTTGCTCACTAGGGTCGTGTGTCGATGAAGAATGCATTTACACTAAATTATTTATTTGAAAATGTGCACCATTTTAATATTACAACTTCCGGTTTTATTCGAACAATACCCGCAGCTATTATTACAAACTTGCTTTTTTTGCTGCGGGTATTATTTGAGGGGCGATTATTATTCGAGGGCGATTATTTTTTGAATTTCACTGATTTGTCCAACATTTATAGCTGCACAAAAATAGGTATTAACGACTGGACTGGAATGTAAAAAGGGGAATTTTTCCCAGTATAGAAACGGCCCCAAGTTTTTACTTTATCTGATCAATACCGGTTTAGGTATATTCTTGAATTTTCAACAAAAATAATATTACATTTCATTATAAATATTTACTTACCTACGGGTTATTTCTTAATTTGTCTTACAATTTATCATTTAAATTGATTTAGGTTGTTTCAAATTTCAGCTGCTGAGTTAGGTAATTAATTTGCTGTCATGTTCTTATTTACACTTTACCAAACTAGGATTTTTAATTCTTCCACAAGTTAGGGTATATTTATTTACTTGAGTTTTCTGCATATGTTATTATGTGTCTGTAAAGTACAAACACCTTTATATATATAGGACTGGTACTTCCTTCCATCCTTTTTGCCATTATTTAACGGGTGTAATTTACACCAAATATATCTCAAATTTTACCCGCGGGTGCAATTTGAGGACAGTTATTATTGCCAACTTCCTGGTTTTGCTGCGTGTATTAATCGAGGGCGAGTACTGTTCGAGGGCGACTATTGTTCGAATAAAACCGTAGACACTATACAGAGTGTATCTGAAATTGGTGAAAAACTTTCAACAAAACAAATTTCCTATAAGCCCGTGGCCCCAAATTTCGCATAGGTTTTTTTTATGTAATTTAATGTGCCCCCCCCCCCGCAAAAGTTAAATAAAAATCATGTCGGCCTGTGTCAGTGTCCAACAAAAAAGGACCGTAAGCTTTCATTGAGTGTCAATGTATAAAATGCAAACACTATGCCTGTTCATGATTACCGTAAATCCTCGATAATAAGCCCAGGCTTTTTTTTTCTTTTTGACCAGGCTAATTTACGAGACCGGCTAAATTTCGAGACCGGCTGATACCCCGTACAGACATGGCATTTCGGCATTTAGTTGCCAAGTAAGTGGTTAAAGGCCGTTATTAAAGCTTCAGTATATGTGAACGCACACAATTACGTCATTTACAATTAAGGGGATAGTTGGCAAGTATCTTAGCCGAGTTCAGCAGTGCATTTTGGGATTGGAAAGAAATTGACAGTTCGATGCTCATCTCTAATCGATAGTTCTCTTCCTGTAGCTTGCTTCAAAATAAAGATATAATAAACAATACAGGTCATTAAAAATTGTAATACCTTAAACAAAAGCTCCACTATTTCCACTTGCAAAATTATGTTGCGTAACCAAAACATCATAATAAATTCGTCGAAACCTGACGAGTCCGCCATTTTATTGTCAGTAAAAATCACACAAACATGACGTCATAATTGTGAACAGGATACTATGTGTGAACGCGACAACAATTAGCTCCTCGATTATCTTAAAGGGTATTAAGTTAGCGTCTACTAAGTTAATAGACACTAGCGCATGTTTGTATGGGGTATTATTTTGTTAATATCAAGTCGGCAAGGACACGTTTATGTAATGCAATATGCGCATCGCAATGTCTTATGCTCAATGAAATGCGTAGCCATCATAACTGGGTAGTGGTGGAGTTGTGTAGATCGGGTAGCGGTGGAGTTGTGTAGATCGGGTAGCCCTTTTAAAACAGGCTTATTTTTGAGACCGGCTTATTTTGCAAATTGTGTTTGTTTAAACCGGCTTATTTACGAGCATATTTACGAGACCGGTTTATTCACGAGACAGGCTTATTATCGAGGATTTACGGTATGCATATCCTAGCTGTCATAGTTCTGTACTGTGTAATTGCAGCACTTTGCAAATTTACACTTAGGCTCCCATCTTAAAATGCAATTTTCGTACTTCTCATGGAGACAACATCTCTTTAACATCGGTGCTGTGTATTTCTGATTCATGAGCCTCAAATTTCAACTATACTCTGTCCACCCTTAAGAATGAATCAATGGAGCCTATGGGAGGGCGTAATGCCTCACGTCATCCGCGATAAGAAATAGTTCCACTAATTTGTTAGAATAACTCCACAATATTCTTAACTAAACTTTTGTACTTTTGTACTTGAATTTACACTAGAATTCCAATTGTACGAACTCCAAATATCCGAATCGTTTTGAGGGAGAAAAATAGATTTAAAACTGAAGTGTCCGCCATTTTGTCTGACAGTTTTGGGAAATAGGCCACTAATTCAAGTCCATTACATGAAGCGTTTTTAACCTCCCATAGGCTCCATTGATTCATTCTTAAGGGTGGACAGAGTATAGTTTCAAGGTATGAATTACTGTCCGCTTTGCACAAGTCATTAATGTCATAAATGACAATAGATCATGGTGTTTCAAAGTACGATTTCGACCATAAACAGTTTTTCAAATTGATGAGCATGAATTATGGATGTCACATTTCAGGTGCTATACTGAAAAGCCTAAAGCGTTTGGAGACATACAGTAGGTTGATAAGTACACGTACTTTGTCTTTTTTATGCAGGGAATATACTCTATAAGTTCGTTCCCGTTTCAGATACACCCTGTGTATTGATGACATTCAAATTTGTGCATTTATACAGTAAATTATTTATTTGTTATTTGTATAACTATTAAATTTTTGGGTAACCATTTCAATTCGCACTTTTTTGATAAGCTACTTTTAAAATTGCTACCGTCAACATTATTATTTCTACTGTACAAATAAATGACAGCCCAACCCATAGTCCCAAATTCCCTCCAACTGCAGCAACAAAAGTGACCAGCTAAATAAGGAAATGCGAAAATGAGATACATATGTACCAAAAGATACCACAACAAAATCAGAATGAAGCAAATCTTATACACTCATTTTGGGAACTTCCTCGTTCAATTTGACCCTTGGCGAGTCCAAAACGAACCTGATTACTGCACAGTCTTCTCTATTATGTCATATACACAATAACACTTAACTTATAAGCGAAAATAAAAAAGTTTTGTGTACAATGCGTATTGCTTCACTAACCTGCAATCCATGATTTCAAATACATGGTTTTTCATTTGAACTAGTGAAGCGCTCTCTTTTGTATTGTATTCAAAGCTCCTGCAATATTAAAGTGCTCTAGTTTATGACTTGAGATTACACGTGACACAATTAAATTACAAAATGCACTTCGTAGAGAATATACAGGATCTCCCTACAAAGTGAACCGATTTTAATGCCGAAAAATGTGAGGAATTTTGACAAAAAATAAATTGGTATTTGAATATTAAGCCCGCCATGGGGGTTCCAATTATGACATTTACCATTTACAAATATCCAAAATAAACATTTCAAGCCCATTCAAATCTTTGCTCGCAACTTTTGCAATCATTTAGCCTCTCCCCCTCCCCCCATGGTTGCAAATGTTGTAGTGTATTTTCCGAAATGAAATTTCTATTAAAAATGAAAAAAAAATCAACGAAACGGGTTTTCTGTATCTTGGAAATTCATTTTAATATAGTGTATTCGTCGCAAAGTTTGCAAATAAACTAATCGGAGGATGCTCTATTACGTTTAAATTGCAATCATATGAGTAGGTTTTAATAACTTTGAAATGTCATCCGTGGTCAACGTAAAAGTCAGAATTGGAATCGCAATGGATTTCCTATACATACGAGGTGTGTTAGGAAAGTAATGAGACTGGCAATACTGCGAGCGATCTGGCAATGCCATGATGTTCTACTTGTGCAGGCCTGTGAGTTCATCCCTTCCAGATGCTCAGTCCAAGTTTCAGCTTGATACAGCCATTGCGTGATTTTTGAGAGCTCTTTCAGTGAAGGTGAGTTTTACTCGTGCGTTACGAAAATGGAACATGGGAATTTAGAGCATCATTATGCCATCAATTTTTGTGTTAAACTTGGGGAATCGGCGAGTGTGACCTTTGAAAAGTTTAAGCAGGCCTTTCGAGAACACTCCTTATCAAGAGCACAAATTTTTCACTGGCACAAATTATTTTTAAAAAGCCAAGAACATGGTGAAGATTTGTGCAAAATGGTGCCAAAAAACCTCACAACAGAACAGAAGAATTTTGAGAGAATTGCCAATGACCACAAATGGTTCAGTCATGTGCAAATCCTCGGTCAAAATTTGATGCACCGTGAAAATGTTTACGTTCAACATGTCACCCATCATCCTTGTTAAACGTCTGTCTGATCTCACAAGAGCATTCACACGTTTGGCCTTTTTGTTGGTTTTGAAGTTCAGGGTCTCCCTGAGCGAGGTTCATCTTGAACATGTTTTTGGCCTTTCAAAAATATTTTGTACCAGTGAAAAATTGTGCTCTTGATAATGAGTGTTCTCCAAAGGCTTGTTTAAACTTTTCAAAGGTCACACTCGTTGATTCCCCAAGTTTAACACAAAAATTGATGGCATAATTTTGCTCTGAATTCCCATGTTCCATTTTCGTAACGCACGAGTAAAACTCACCTGCACTGAAACAGCTCTCAAAAATCACGTAATGGCTGTATCAAGCTGAAACTCGGACTGAGCATCTGGAAGGGATGAACACACAGGCCTGCACAAGTAGAACATCATGGCATTGCCAGATCGCTCGCAGTATTGCCAGTCTCATTACTTTCGTAACACACCTCATATGTACAACTACAATTCATTTTCAATAATTCTTTATTGTTTGTCAACAATATGGTTCCCTTTAGCTGGGACAGCCTATAGAAATTACTCGCAAAGCCTGGAGCATTTGAAATGGTTTGCAGATTCTTCTCTCTGAGTAGATAAAACAAATAAGGTTCATTTTTAGCTTAGTCGATTCTACATTAATTGTGCATTATGGAACCGAATTTCTCAATTGCTGACATCGTGTGCAGTTGGCATCTTTTTCAGCATTTCAGTGTATTCGTCCAAACAGGCCTGCAATAGGTGATATTTAATATGCAGAAATAATTTTATGAAGATTTTTGTAGCTCGGCTGTATAGCTAACTAACCTACCTCGTAAGAATAATAATATGATGATCTTGCTTTATTAAAATGTGAATGTAATCTTTCTGTGGAAGTTTTCTCCACACAGCTGCTTGGATATGGCGCAGGCAATCGAACCGATTTTGTCTTTTAATTAGCAAATTAAACAATCCAATTATAAAATTATTATTGTGTTGATCCCCTTTTAAATATGTACGACAAATTATTATTAAATTAAATAGGTTCACTCCACTTTAACCCAATGAAAATTGGCCAAACCACTTTCGCCTCAGGAACTTATGCTTATTCGACATAAGCCGGCTCCACACATTGGCCACACGTTACAGCAAGTGTCGCTTGGCCAACGTGTGGATCGAGCCGTTGGCGCTGGCACTTGCCATATACGCCAAGCGGAATTTCGCCAATTCCATATCCGCCTAGTAGAAATTCGCCAAATAGGAATTCGCCACCTCCAAAGTGTATGCCGGTGGAACATCTATTAAAAAATAAGAAAATATTTTTTTTAATAAATCCACGTTTTGCATCTGATTAACTGGAAACGTGGGGGCACATTTTGATTTTATGATTGGGTAATAACGATGAGCCCCTAC
>WWPM01017773.1:0-27556 GCA_023279145.1 Glomeris maerens | reverse complement strand
GGTGGTCTAGGGGTACTTTAAGATGTCTATCCTAAGTTTTTGACCTCGAGGACCCTGTGCTAACTTGGAGGGGGGTGAAAACCTCGAAAATTTTTACCCTTTTTTCAATCTTTTGCTTTTATCTCGTAAAGAAAGCATATTTTGAGCACTCTATTGCATTACAAAGTTGTAGAGCATTGAATTTTCTTTATTTGGGTTGGTCGAACGAATTTTTAGACCCATTATTAATCGAGATACAGCCGATCAAAGTTAGACAAAGTTTCTCGAAATGTAAAAAAATAACTGAAATACAAAGGTTTTGGTCCTATAACTATTTATTACAATCAATTCCATGTTAATTGTGTTAATCACTCATCATTATCAACATCTTGGATCACCTATGCTCCCTTCCCTCCCCTCCCCCAAAAGTGAAATCAAATAACACAGGTCTACAAATTTATACTTTTTGTTTTTTTCTGCACGATGTTAGCTGTTTCTTATGTTTTTTAGTACGCCTAGTTCAAAAATGTTAAGATTTTTCCTCTATCACGTAAGGATTTTTTGCAATTTGGAAATGAAAGTTTATAATAATGTACATATAACGCATATAGAAGTTCAGCACCAATTTAATTCAAAAACATATGAGATTAAGGTGAAATTACATAGGCCTATTATTCAAGAAATCATGCATGCAAATTTATATTGTATTGTCAAAGATCTTCATAATACCTTATTTTCTTGCCCTGAAAGCTTAATTTCCAACTTTTTCATGCGTATGCGTGTTTTCCTTGATCAGCATCCAGGAGGATACAGCAATCATATTGACATTCCATCGTCCTTTACAGTTCCTTAATGGCCTGATGACACCTCTCTCCTTGTTCTTGCATCATGGCCACATTATTTTCCACGAAGTAATCCAGATGCGAGTTCAAAAAGTGGACATTCGAGCTCATTGAGCGGCCCAATGCTTTAAGGTTCTTCAACATGTTTTCAATAATGTCCTTGCAGCCACAAAGTTTCTTAGCAATCAAAAATATCAAAGTATATTAAGCATTGGGCCGCTCAATGAGCTTGAATCTCCACTTTTTGAACTCGCATCTGGATTACTTCGCGGAAAACATTGGGGCCATGATGCAAGAACAAGGAGGGAGGTGTCATCAGGCCATTAAGGGACTGTAAAGGACGATGGAATGTCAATATGATTGCTGTATCCTCCTGGATGCTGATCAAGGAAAACACGCATGCGCATGAAAAAGTTAGTTAAATTAAGCTTTCAGGGCAAGAAAATAAGGTATTATGAAGATCTTTGACAATACAATATAAATTTGCATGCATGATTTCTTGAATAATAGGCCTATGTAATTTCACCTTAATCTCATATGTTTTTGAATTAAATTGGTGCTGAACTTCTATATGCGTTATATGTACATTATTATAAACTTTCATTTCCAAATTGCAAAAAATCCTTACGTGATAGAGGAAAAATCTTAACATTTTCGAACTAGGCGTACTAAAAAACATAAGAAACAGCTAACATCGTGCAGAAAAAAACAAAAAGTATAAATTTGTAGACCTGTGTTATTTGATTTCACTTTTGGGGGAGGGGAGGGAAGGGAGCATAGGTGATCCAAGATGTTGACAATGATGAGTGATTAACACAATTAACATGGAATTGATTGTAATAAATAGTTATAGGACCAAAACCTTTGTATTTCAGTTATTTTTTTACATTTCGAGAAACTTTGTCTAACTTTGATCGGCTGTATCTCGATTAATAATGGGTCTAAAAATTCGTTCGACCAACCCAAATAAAGAAAATTCAATGCTCTACAACTTTGTAAAGCAATAGAGTGCTCAAAATATGCTTCCTTTACGAGATAAAAGCAAAAGACTGAAAAAAGGGTAAAAAATTTCGAGGTTTTCGCCCCCCCTCCAAGTTAGCACAGGGTCCTCGAGGTCTAAAACTTAGGATAGACATCTTAAAGTACCCCTAGACCACCTGTAAAAATTTCACTAACTTCAGAATACTTTCCAGGTAAAAAGTGGATATCGACTGGACTACAAAGCCGTTTTAGAAGTCGTGCCTCAGAGAAGAAAAATGTTCTGCAGAAAAGTAAACATTTATGCTCAGCGGGTCGCTTCTCGGTCTCAATTGATTGGCCTCACAACATTGCGTTTATAATTATCAACCCCTTAACCGCTCGTTTCATGTGTACTATCTTCTGCACCAGTCTTAGAACGTCCGTTCCTTAAAGCAACAATTCCCTATGCAAAATAAGCATTGTACATAAATAGGAACGAAACATGAACTATGGTCCACTTTATATTCGTATGAAATTTCGACATTGAAATGGTGCAACCTTTGGGAAAACTTTTGAAATACTATACCAAATGAATACTTGTCGTTTTCAATTGATTGCTAGTTGTCAATTATCAATAAAGACATCGAGATTTTTATTATAATGGAGTGCCATTCGTGGATCATGTTTACTGTAAAATCGGTTTTATTTGCGCCCTTACAAATTTCCGTCAATATTAAAATCCGCCAGTACATTTCGAAGTTTGACTGTTGACCAGTTGTTCGTAGCACATTGAAAATTAGATGCAATACAGATTTGCGTTGTAATTATTACCGATAATAGCTTGCACTGAAATCAAACCACCACGAAAATAAAACCGCGGGAATTCAAATGTTTTTACAGCATTTATGTACGTGGTTCGAATTATAAATTTTGTTCGTGATGAGTGCCACGAAGGTCGAAACATTAGTCGTGTG
The DNA here is from genome assembly GCA_023279145.1 of Glomeris maerens. NCBI lineage: Eukaryota > Metazoa > Arthropoda > Diplopoda > Glomerida > Glomeridae > Glomeris > Glomeris maerens. The sequence continues at coordinate 24,801 of WWPM01017773.1, read as the reverse complement.
CAGATTTGACAAAAATCATAGAATATTATGCTTACATATTTGATTATAATTACAAATGAATTTTTGAGTTGTTGTTATAGGTTGTCACTAACCAAGTTTCACGATAATATTAATTTTCACGTGCGCTGTTGTACCTACAGTAGATTCCTAATTTGTTTTTTCACATTACATGCCAAAATATTCAATTGCATAACAATAACTTGCTGCCAATTGTGTGACACGAGATGTACAACATTTTTAATTTAAGTCATGGCATCTGGTACAAATCTCTTGTCTCGTGTGATTGCGTGCTAAAAGTTGTATGGGAGTAAGTCTTTGTGAAAGCAGTAAACCTTAATTTCCCTCACCAATTAATAATATTGAAAACCATAAATATTTGAGTACCACTTTGATATATAATCAACTTGGCTATCCCAGTTTTGTGAGAAAAAATTATTTGTGACGTTATTCACGCTCAAAGTCACCATTTTGCAGCATTTTTCAGAAATTGGTCCCCACTTTATTCGAATACGGATTCATGAATTTAGACAGGGTTTTCACTATTCGGACTCAAATTGCATTGCCAAACTTCCTTTACACCGATTTGACTTATTACCTCAGAAGGTCATTTCTGGAAGCCCCCAAATATTAGGTCAAAGGTCAAATTGCATTAAAAGGGACTTTGACAATGCAAAAAAGGTTCGAATTACGAAAGCCGCATTTAAATTCATGGCTTCATGTTTGAATAAAGTGGGGACCAATTTGTCAAAATTGTATGGCTTTTTGAGACTTTGAGATCTGCTGCCGCAATAGGATATTTTTTTTTTGAAAAAACAAGAATGCTAGAACACTTTTTTCCACCTATTTAACAACAAGATACATAAATTTCAGAAAATAAAATTGGTCGGGGAAACATTACAGCCAAAATTTACTGCTTTCACAAAGACTTACTTATGGGCGTGACTCTTTTCACGGTCCTTGAATACATGAAGGTTTTGTTATGAGTGATATAGTTAATTTAAATATCCATTAAGAAAATACCAATACAGAAGCATTATTGATATAAGCCTACGTAATGAAAAGAAAGGAAATAACTAATTAATATTTCTTACATAGCTTTTTTTATTAAGACATTTATTCAGATTAAATTGAATTTTACATTTAGTATCATAAGACGAAGAACGACAATTGCAAGTTGATGAGCCAATGCCGCTGAATGTTTTTTGTGTCTTCAGTGCAATGCTTTTCGTGATGTTTGTTGGCATGGTATATTTTTCGTAGAATTTTAATTATATTTCTGCCAACCCAGTTTTGAGAACTGTGGTGTTTTCTCCTGTTTTTGAAGTCCAGATCCGCACACTGTGGACTGCTGTTTTTGTCGAGGTTTTTGTTCTCTGAAATGCTTTTTTTCATTTGCTTATTTATCATCAATGTCAGTGTTAAAAGCCATTTAGGTCTGTGCATTTATTTTAGTTATAGTCCTTGATGCCGAATGATTACAAATGTGTCTTCTCGTCTTTCGTGTTCCTCTTGCTTCAAATTTTAGTTGAATGTCACTATTTGCACGGTCCTGCAAGTAAATGTGTTTAAATTATTTCTGAGAAGATTATTTCGGGAGATGCATGCCAAGGAAAACATGTAGAGGAGGAATAGTTTTCATGTAGCTTTATTGCTAATAATGCTGCACAGGGAGTGTATGTTGGCCACTTTTCTGGCATAATTGACCGTTTGAGGGAAGGTAAATAAAGTCCTATATATGTATAACCTAATGCTAAAAGGAAAGATCAGTATGCAAAAAATACTCATTACTATAGGCCTGATGTAAATACGAAGAAATAAAGTACAAACTATAGTTCCTTTGAAGATGTTGGGAGCTATGTCACGGACTGAGCACTTTTTAAGGGTGTGTGAACACCATAATTATAAGGTGTTCAGAATGCCTCAACACAACAACACATTATCGTATTTTCTAATCAGGGTTTGATCTATCCCAATCATTCATTCAGTAAATGCTATTATAACAGCAAGCACTTCAATTATAATTGGAAGTAGATTTGTTATGAAGACAATCTACCACATACATTTTCTCTCAATATTAGAGCATTTTGTGTTAGATTGCCTAGACCAACTTTTCCTCAACACAGCCGAAATGGTTAGGTGAAATTTTGATATTTAGTTTTAATGATGATTTGATATTGCAGAGCAATTTTTATTATGTATATTCCAGTTGTTTTAGACTTGAAAGCCTAATAAAATAAAAAAATAGCATTAGTTTACTTCCATCACTGCTCATAGCCATAGAAACCTTTTTTCATTCAATCACACAAATTTCTCGTCTGCTCATGTACTTGAATGAAATCCAATTATTATATAGGCAAATTGTGAAAAACGAGGTTTGATGTACTAACTGAGATTTGCTTACCACAACTTTTGATTTGTGCATTGGATGATGCTTGAGCTTCAACACAAAAGGCGCAGAGGTTTCCAAATTGCTGTTGTTTGCCATCAACAATGCCACAGACCGGTCTAAATTCTAATGTGCATGCACTAATAGGTTTTAGGAAAAGATCGCAGGAAACGGTAGCACTTCCTGGAGAACATCGTTGTGCATTGGCAACAGAAATTCCCGCAATTATTAGTACCTATGCACAGTAAATACATTTTAGATTACATGCATTATATCGTGAATGACAAAATCGCAATTCATTAATTATATGTATACAAAATATAAATCATAAATATGCATAACTTAATGGGATGTACGCTGACTTCGTACCCCACCTATAACAAAAGTATTTTGCCCTCATGCTTACCAAAATTCCAAGGTTGTGCATGATATAGTGTTACCTATAAATTAAACAAAATTGCACCAGTTTATTCTATAGGCCACCGATTTCGAAATTTTTTGAGAAACGAGTTATATTATATCCTGCAACTTAAACCACTAATTGGCTAAGAGACAACAGATTCATCTGTACTTTTAATGAGCTTCTAATGTTGCAATGTTTTTTGCAGGTTTACTACCTTCCCGTTCAGCCTGTATATGTAGAATAGCTGTATGCATGCAGTCTTAGCCAAGAATGAATACACAGATTTTAAACGCACTTATATTATACCTAGTACGTAAACATACAAATTTGCTGACTTTCAATTACTGACAAGGTTTTCCTGGTTGAATCTTCACCTTCACAAAATAATTACTACCAGTCATCGAAAGCAGCTCATTTCTGTTAAGTCACTTAGACGTTACACACACTGTCACTGTTTACCATTTCAAGGAAAATTAGAAAATACATGCATGCTACATTTCCACCTTATTTACAAAGTTAAAGTAATTTTATAATAAAACTGAAATGAAATTTTCATATAAACTATTAAACAAACAGCGGAAATTATTTTTTTTTAATCTAATAAATTACATGCAGCACGTGAATTACTTTCTATATGAATAACGAATGAATACTTCACACCCTGTGTAGGATTTACGTTGGCTGCGGAGTTTAATTCAGAAAGGAATGGAGATTTACACAGTTTGCAGTTTGAAAAACAACTCTCTTTATTCACAATTTTACAAAGTTTATATACTATATTGTTTAGGGTACCCAACACCCCTTCCACAAAAAGTAGGTTAACTCTTTATCTGGCACAGACCTGCCCCAACTGGACCGTGCGCTAAGGGCTTTTACTGTCAACAAGATAGTTAACAGGAAAGAGAGAGCACTTCCTGATTGTTGAGTGTGAGCACCTGGTTGTCGGATGCGCGCATTTCCTGGTTTTAGTACTTAATTTATAAGGGAAAGTAACAAATATGTAGTATATCCAATAGTACATCCCAATATAGGATTTGTTGACATAATTTACGTAATACGTGAATACGATATTTTCATGCCACCATTTCGTAATTAAAGTTTGTCCACATTTAATACGATTAAAGACATTTTGATGATTCTTTACAGATTTATATTGCCAGTGATAAACAATAGCACATGTCACTTTTATAAAATACGTATGTATATCAACATTCGTCGAAGTAAAATTGTATGCAATAATATTATTCTCAGAATCGGTTCTGTATACATATAATAGTCTCAAAATTGTTGCTGGGAAGAACATGCGTCTCTACACACTTACAACATATATTGAATTTTCACTTTGGTCCTTTTCCTTATTCTCTATTCTTTTCGATTTAGATTTTTTGGGAATAGGATTATTCCATACTTGTTCGTCACCAGATGCAAATATCAAATAGAACATCCCTGTCAAAACATGGAAGCCTGCTGCTACATAAAATGCAATACTCCACCTTTCCAAGGTTGGCTGCAATGAAAAATATTATAGTTGAAATTATTTTTTAAGAACTGTTTTATTAAATATAAATGTAATATACTATTTACATTTTTATTTATGATATATCCCGTGAAATATGGTGCGGCTATACCAGTTGCTGACGCCACTGTATTTGTCAGGCCAAATAGTGTCCCTATACATAAAAACATGTCAATATGAAGTAAAATACTGCAGTATTTGAATCAAGTATATACGCGTATAAACCTTTGAATACATTAACAAAAATTACCTGAAAACCTAGGTGAAAGATCTACATGATTTATAAAACATCCAGCATTGCAGACTTCGATAAAGCATAAAGCGAAAATAAAAAGGATTATAGCTGCTACCCTGGACTCTCCTACTTGAGCCAGTGCTATAAAACATGCAGCAGGTCCAACGTTTCCTAAGATAGTGCAAAAAATAATTACAGTAAATATTCACACAGTTAGCATTGGTTTCCATTCAAAATGATTTGTTGTATTTTGTTACGAAAAATATTTGTTGGAGGGTATTGTTCATGCCACTTGTAGTGCGCTTTCGGAAGCATACTTATTTTTAGGCAAAATCTTTAATATTATACATATAACCTTATACGTTGTATGTATTATAGGTAGTTCGATCGTTTTGGACTTGCCCTGTTGCCCTGTCCCATGCCCAGGGGACATACATTTTTTATGCAATCGACAAATTTGGAGTATCCCTTCGAGCCGTCAAGGTTAGATGGGCTCCAACTCGGCCTGTTTTTGTGACAGGTGGGGAGTTCAATTTGGACAGATTTTCCACTAATATCGAATCTGTTTCAGTGACATGTTCAGAAACACGACGATTAGAAAAAATAGCTGGATTCTTTATTCTTCAATTTGTCTATCAATTCTCGTAAAAAAAACTAACTTATTAGTGGCATTACACTTCCTGATAAAATTCTCATTACTAACTTGAGTCACAACGCACCGCAATTTCCCGGAAGGGATTTCATATACATACATATCTAACAGGAAAATGTGATTTATATGCGAAAACATGAACTGTTCTACAGGGAAGCAAACCCGCTTAAAGGGGTACAACAAGGAGTGCAATTGTTTGGAATGAATAGTTTGCTGGTGCGGCAGAATAATTACAATGCTTAGAAGAGGCTAGAAGGAAATGTGGAGATTTGGCATTGTACATATACATATTAAACCGCATACGCAAATTAAATTAAGTAAGGGGATGCTAGCCTTGTAGGTACGCACAATGTTATAAATAAATTAAAATACAAATATAATCTAGCTAAAAGTTATGACATTCAATATAATTATTTTCTAATATTAAATAGATTATAGTGCAGTGCACAAAAGTCATTTTCGATTAGCCGTTACTTGTGCAACAACATTTACATTATAATGTTCATATTGTTTAGTTACTGTAGTACATAGATAACTGATTCCCTCATTCTTCGTGTATTAAATATTTCTTAAATTTACTACAGATTTGTTCAGAAACTTCTCTATATATTTACCCAAAGTATTGCAGAATTTTCTTGCCGTTGTCGTACTGCAAACTTTCTTCCTTCTGCATATATCTGCTATTATAGCAGTTAACATACCAACAAATAATCCAGCAGCATAAGGTGTTGCGGATAGGTAGGCACTCTAAGCATTGAATATGCAATTCAAATTGTTATGCGGATAAATATAAAGTCGGTTGAAGAGCATGGCATTTCAATCCAACCAGCTTCTTTAGATGAATATTTTTTTTTACTTGCCTGTTTTATATCAAAATGTAAAATCGTCTTTAGAAACAATGGCATGGCCATCATTGCGAAGTTGAGACCCCATAGTAACCCAATTTTGCCGACGAGAATTGCCCAGAATGGTAGCGATGTGGCAATAGATTTCCACGGTACTGGTACTTTCTAAAATGTACAGAATACATATATGCTCGCTTATGTAAATGGTTTGCATTCATATTCGTTTCTAAGCAAGTTATTGTGGAAAGTATTGGTGTAGCCAATAAATGCAATTTCAGTACTAGCTGCAAGGCAAGTGTTCACTATCAAGTGGTAAATAAACTGATCTGCAGAAATGTGACATATACGTTTAATATGTGGATTAAATTCTTGCATGTATTCGTATCTTTTGAATGCATTTGCTTAATTAATGCTCTGTGAACAAAATAGTTGGCCTCTTTTTGAATGGGAATTAAGTGTCAGTGCTTGCACAAACTGACATGTAAGGAAATGCAAGCTTTTTTAACACTTATTTTCAAGCATGAACAGCATAACTCAATGGTGAGTTGACACGGTTTTGCAATAATCTTGAAAACGTTCATGCATTACACATGGGGAAAGCGGAAACGCCTGTAAATGAGAAAATAAAAGTTTGAGCATTCTAACAATTTTTGTACGGTGTTTATTAGCGCAATTTTAAATGAAGCTCAGAATGACTCACATGACGTGTAGCGTATTTTTAACATCATACGTATTTTCAAAATAAAATGTATTGTAACACTGTTAGCAATTTTTCATTTTTAGTATACTTTCAAGAAATCATGTTATTCCCACGTTCGTCATATACAGACAGCCCTGTGGTGTCCCATCAATCCGTTGTCACTGCCACCAAATTGAAATGCTTCCTTTCATGACCGAGATAACTGATTGGAATGTGTTATGAATGATCAGGGAGCCATGTACACATGCAAAAATTGTACCAGTGTTTTCACAGTTATTCAAAAAGTCTCTATTAAACCTTTTGAGCTAATAGTCCCAATTCGAAAGTTGTAGATCATTGTCAAATTAGTCTAATTGAGGAAAGTTTATGTCTGATTGGGTAAAGGGGCGAATTTATGCTGAAAGTAAAAAAGCCCTGGCAGCAGCTTCTCTGCCTGCACCAAGATATTTTGCCTTTTATTTTGCGGCAGCTGCTGCTCTGCCTGACATCTAACTAGCTGTATAATAAATGTTTCAGGGGGTGTTGCCAAAAAATGTCATTTCACCTTTATTGTCAGCTCATTGCTACGACTAACATTTTATAGCTTGTGTGTGTGTGGTATCATTTCGACAGGTATTGTTATTTAATGCACTGCAAAAATGTTATACGTACAAAGTTTATGGTACTATAATTTTACGACATCCGGTTTATTATTGTCATGCAAAATTTATCAAATAAAGAATTTTCGGCATACCTCCAGGGGATCAACAACAGTTTGCAAACTTTTTTCAATAAAATCCCTTTCTTCGGATGAGATTCTTGGATGAACAGCAGGTGAATTGTAAACGAAAATATTCCACAGTACAAACCATATTACACCTCCTAAACCTGCGTAGTAAAATACGGATGCGTTACAACACACTACAACATACTTATATTCTTCAAGGATAATATAATAACGATTACCGAAAAAGTAGAACATGAATGGCCATCCATTATCGAGGTCGATATATAGCAACAATCCACAGATAGGACCAGTTACAATCCCTGCTACAGCTACTCCTGAATTTTAAAAGATAATTCGGTTTTTGCCACATTTATGTTAATAATTACTGTAATACTGCTGGGAGGACAAATAAATTTGAAAGACAGTAAACTGCAACCATTATTTCTTAATGCAAAAGTGGAGTGCAGTTCCAATTTGATAATAAACTGCATGAAAATATAACTGCAAAATGGAATACTTATTACATTATTGCCATATATTGAATGAGGTTTTTTGACATCATTTCTTGGAAATTGTTTATAAAAGATTTAGTACTATCCTCCCAATGGTGGTTCAGTTTTTTTGCATAATAATATGTAGGTTAATGTGGCTAATTTTCGAGGGCCAAAATGAAAATACACGTATACAAAATAACAGGTTCAAAAGCCTTCATTTGATTTGGTGTGTGCATTTTATTTTTAAAGTTAAAATGAAATATAGTTTTAAATTGGGAATTTTGCAGCATGGGCGCAGTGATAATAATGAATCTAGTAAGTTACCTTTTACTACAAAGGTGAACATTTGACTCCTTTCCAAAGGTGGGCAATATTTGGCTAGCAATGAGTACATTGCAGGAAATGTGACACCCTGTGGGGAAAAAAGCGTGCTTCAGAAGCATATTGTTCTAAACGCTTATTAGTTATACACATATACAAAGCACGTCTTGTATAATATCATCTGAGAAATTACAGAACTTTGGGTTGTGTGTAGCGTGCAAATCGACCTTGGCAGACGATGGGGAAATTTTGTTAGGGAATGTCACCTTGAGTTCGTTCGGAGCAATTGTTGTGTGAACATAGTACTTTTTCAGCATTCAAACTAGTTTTTATAGGCATTCAATTATGCACATAGACAACACGCACAGGAAACGTATTTGGACAAATGACAGGTGCTGTACAGAAACATTTCGTGCTTCATATACGTATGTATATGTTCTTAGTCTGATTGCCCTCAACGTAATTATAAGTACAATTAGCTAATCCACAAATTGTTTATAATTATTTGTAAAAAAATAATTTATAATCGGGTCTCTAATGGTTCCCCATACATTATCCAACATAGCATGTGTGACTTGAACATACATAATGTAATTTATTCGACTCAGGCAATTTTTATGATTCATAAAATATGTATGGAGGTACCTAACTTACCTCACAAAGTCCCATCATCACTCTGGCACCTATAAGATACTGGAATCCTAATCTGGCAGCCACTGGTGTCAACAATGTGAAAATCGCCGTACACAGAATCCCAACACCAAATATGATCTTTCCTCCAAACATTTCAGCTAATCTCCCACCAGGCAATTGAGTTATTAAGTAGCCCCAGAAAAATGAACCCAAGATGATTCCTCTTGTTGTCTCATCCCAATCAAATTCGGCGCTCTGATACAAACGAACAACTAATCAGTCCAAATTTTCATTAGCCTTTCAAATTTGTGTATGGAAAGTTAGATACGTACATCTGATATAGCTGCTGTAGAATTTAGGCTTTTTAGTGACTTATTTAGAGACAGGCTGGAATTATATTGACCAGGCTCTTTAACCATTGCAACAATTCCCACATTCAGATTAAAGCGCATTGCAAATGCGTTAGTAAGACCAAGAAACGCCATAATTGCTACAACATATCTTGTAGGAATAATGCCTGTGAAAAAAAAAATAAAACAATATCCGTTCCTGTGAAAACAAATTATTTCTAACTTCTAATCCCCATAACTTATTTAAGAATTTGCTGACAGTGCAGTGTTTATTTTTACGTTATCCTAAATGAGACGCCATAAAATTAAATCTATTGCTGCTTTAAACTTTTGACGCAGGTCGTAGACTTTACATATTTTATTTTCTTTTAAATTAGTTATTGAGATATTATTCAAAATTCTGTTATTCTCTATGCCATTGTATACAAAAGTGTATATTTAGGACAATAGACATTAATCATTCAGTATGGTGTAGTCTAACCCCCGGAAAATTGAAGTATTGTTTTCAATTTGTGCTTCACCTGTTTCATACAATAAAATCTCATTATTTCCACAATTAAAATGATATTAATGGATCTAGGCCATCCTAAAACTCGAAAAACAAACTTATTCCATTTTATATTAAAATTTAAATTAGTATACATTTGAATGCAGGAATTATTATGATAAATTACCTGATAATTTCTCCCATGTTCGCTGAAACCGGGTTGGTCTGTTATTGGAATTATCAAATTCTTCTGGAGTAAGTGGAATTGTACTTCCACTTAGCACGCCCATTGTACCCTATACTGTAGTTCGATTATTTTTGGCGATAGACCTCAACTTCTGTAATGCACATTGAAGCACTTCATTTGTTGGCTATTACTCTGCGAAGGAATGGTGCGTGTTCAGAATGCAAAGTAACAAAGGTGAGGAGGTAGGTGGAAACGCTTGACGTCACCTTGATACAAAACCCTTCCTAGTACAACAAGCATCTGCTGTGATTGGGTCATGTTGCATATGAAGCGAATCCTGTTTGCCAACCATGTTGCGAATTGTGATCAACACCGCGTGTTCATTGTTTCTTTCTGAAATGGTACTCGTATGACATCATTGTAGATGATGAGCACATGATATGGGAAAATCCGGATAGTACGTGGACAGTATTACGAAGAATGTAGGTATATTTAAACTTGCCTAAGTGCAAAATCCATTCAGCAGATATGAAGTTTTCTTATTTTTTGCAGGTGCAAGGTAAGCCAGTGAAGGAAGCCTTTAAGGTCGTTGGCTTTGTCAAACCTTGACACTTTCAAGCTTCAATTGTTAAATATAATAATTAACTGTATTATTTAATGCCCTGTATCCCGCTAAATTTTCAGTATACCTGACCTAGTTCCCTGTTAATTTTAAAATGCCTGCATTGTCGTTTTTACTACTGTATTTAATTTAAATAAGTATTTTTAAAAATATAAGTTTTCCTATTTGAAGACTGTTCTGCTAAACTGTCTTTTTTTGTTTTGAAAATTAAAAGGGATTTATAAACTGTATATTGTATATTTCCAATCGTATTTACGAGGCATGTCCACAAAGTAAGAATACTCGATTTTTATATTTTTTAAGAGACAATTTATTCAAAATACAATTACCGGATTTTGTTGGTATATATGTAAGATATTTTTCCGCATAGTTGTCATTTCGTTCTATGCAGGTTTTGACCTGTGTCACAAGCTTTTTTATGCCCTCCTCAAAGAATTCTCCCGCCACCCCCTTTTTCCAATTCAGGGCCTCTTTCTCGCCTCTTTGTCAGAGAGGTGAAATGATGAAAGCCTGAAGGTCCCAAGTCAGGAGAATATGCGGGGTGGTTTAAAATGTCCCATCCAAATGCCCCAAAATTTTCAGTTGGCGTTTTCCCTGCCGCAAAAAGAAACCTGATGCCACCGCGCGCTTCACATTCGGCGGGATTTTTTTTCGACATACTTTACACCGAAGGTCACTACAAGGGCACTTTTAGTACTAATGAGGACCACCTGTGCTCGTTGTGATCAGGAGAACCAAGCCTACAGATTAGCGTTGCCAAATGTCGGGGAAAAACTTCCCCCAGCATAAGAAGGCAACTTTGTGGACATGCCTCGTACTATAACATGGATTATTTTGATTCGTAAGTAAATTGAACAAAATGATCCCATGAATTATTCATGAACCATAGTGGTTTCCTGATCCTCCTCCTCTGCAAGCTGAAATGCTCATTTGCAGTAATTGCTTCCAGCATCGGAATTGTCAAATTATAACAGGCCTAATAATAATTCCAGTTATCGTGCTTTTCATTTCAAGCTGGATTTTAAATTTTTGATCACCTAGTCTTCCTCTCTATAAACTGTGCTTCTTTTTATCATATTTTCCAGCATAATTACAAGTTTGCGCTGCTTTAATTCTTATTCGAAGAAGTAAACAAGTGTGATCTATGAGTATTTTTCCAGTTCAGCATTCTCAAATGACTTTCTGTACTTGGTACTACCAAAGTAGTACTACGTAATTCCCAGCGCTCCATTAACCTATATTATCAAGCTGTCAATGTAATTTCCATGGTTTATTACTATTTTAATAAGTTTCCTATGCTTCTTTCCACAGAAGGTTGCAATAAATACATGTAAATGTGCATTTAGCAATTCCTTATATTATATGTGAACTAACTATTTTGTTACAGTTGTATGCAAATTAAGTATAGCTAATATTTTGTTATTGGAAACACGAAATATAATTAAGGAAATTGTCTTCACAGGCAGTAATTATGCGATGCTAATCAACATGTACGAGCTCCCCTTTAATAACATATTTCACCAAACTACGTGAATGATTATCAGTTTCAGTGTGACATTACATTTTCATGCCATTTTCTGCATTTGTGTAAGAATCGCATTTAAAACTTTGTGGATTTTATGAATCCTCAGATTAATTTGTAAAAAAAAAACATTCAAATGATATTTTGAAAATAATGGCACTTATAAGTATATAGTATTGTTTAGCAATAACAACGAATTCTGAATGTCATTGGCCATCATCGAAAATCTAATTAATCTCGCATGTTTTTGCTTTTCGGGTGAAGTCAACGTGGATAAAATATTAGGGAGATAAAGTAAGACGTAACATGGATAAATTTGATGACGTTTCATCTTAAAATGACGAGGCACTTCTGTCACTAGAGAGAATAAGTAGGACATCAGTGCGTACGGTTGACGTTTACGTCCTCCTTTATCTCCCTATTGTCCTATTTGTTCTCGCTAGTGACGTCAGTGCCTACGTCACTTCATATGAAACATAATTAAATTTAGCCATATTTAATAGATAAATTTAGAAAATCATTGTGCAAATTCCTTTTTTGGATACGAATTAAAAACTTTGATAACGACTCTATGTGCAGTTGTGGCCGAGTGGTTAAGGCGTCTGACTAGAAATCAGATGGGGTTACCCGCACAGGTTCGAGTCCTGTCGACTGCGGACAACGTCTGATAAATTTTGTCAATGACCACTTCATTTTACTCGAATTTTGTGGGACATGCAAATCATTAGTACATGAATGGCAATTTAGACAGAGCAGAAAAAGTTGCTATTTTTATTCATATTTTATATTTATTGAGACTAAAATTTGACAACTTGCACAAATTTTGAATCCACATATCACTGTTCGCAGCTCCCTCGCAATGAAAATTATACATTAGGCCCCACAAAAAAATTCATAGATTCCCGTCCGGAAGTCGACGAAAATTTATGCGCATTTTCGGTTTTTATTTTTATTTTTTATTGTAAATTGCAATTAATTTGATCGCGAGGTGGTGCTGAAACCTCGTCACGAAGCCCTAGCCCTGATCATCATCACAAAATCTCCAATATTTTTGCCTATAAAACGATCTGACTCGCGTTTTTGTGTATTAACGCGGACACGGGTAGAGTTGTTGCTTTTTCAGTCGTATTTTAATGAATAAATATTTTTTTGCTTGAAAAAAAATCCGGTGCATCGCGATGAATATTATTCAAATACCATATCTCGTCAATGAAATATTTTTATTTACAATATCACTTTTAGAAGAACTGATTTTTTAACTTAACAATCGCAAAGATGTCTCATAATCGGGAAGTTGACTCCGGTGATGGATCGGCTAATTTTTCTTCTGACAAACTTCGCAATATCGGATTGCAAGTTTTCCTTTCCAGGCTTGGAGCACTTAAGCGTTTTGTCTTTGGTTCCTTGCGTTTATGGCGTCTCTGTAAATACAATTCCAAGCTAAATATTTTTTTGTTTGTTTCCATCGATAAATAACCTAGGCCCACTTCATATTTTATAACTACCTTAACAACCGTTTCAATTTTATCTACAACGGGCAGAGAGGTGGACAGTCGTGTCATTGACGCAACCTTTTGAAATAATTGTAGTTGAAGCAACTTCTTTTCTTCCTAAAAACAATTGCCAACCATCCACCAAATGTATTGCAGTCCAATACATTTTATTACCATGGGAAATTTTGTTGTTTGTGAATGGGAAAATGCTTTGTGTCCGGAATATGCGCAATTTTAGAATATACCTGAAGCTTTCTGGCGAGTTGATCTTTATTAATTAACGCCTGGCGAAGTTGTCTAATTGCGATCATATCTTCTTCTCTCGGCTCTTTTGCTATTTTTGCAGTCTCTTTGCCCTTTCTGAGAAATGATAAAAAAGAACAAAAATATGCTACTTTATTTCTCACCATCCATCAGAATTTTATAACATTGTCCAATATCTTAACAGATATAGATACGTGAATTACATCTCATTTATTTGATTTATTCCTAACCTAGTGCGCTTATTTGAAGGATAGATTTTGAAAACCTTATACTACAATGTAGGCATTCCACCTATTTTACGAAGCAACAAAAAGTGACGGTTCTTTCTCTTTTCAGGAAGTCTATACATCTACATGAACGGATATGTCTTATTAAATCTTTTGTACAATTTTAGTGCATTGTACATGGTTATTTCACACGGAAAGTGCTATTGGCATTCGACGTTCACTGCAGAAACAAAATCTACAGAAAAACGCTATTTGAAATTGTTGTAGCCAATGACAAATTGTTATACTACTGAATTTCTATTATGCTGTTAATTACGGATATGCAGTAATATGTTACCGCTAAAGTGCAGTAATCCGTTAATCTACAGACTAACGGCTTTCGCAACCGTTAAAGTACGGAATTTCACAATCCGGACGAGTTTTAAACTGCAGTTATTTCGGAAATTTCTATGTTGAGGGTTTCAAAACCTAATCTAAGCTTTAACATTGATATTTACTATACACAATTGCAGTTACGGACACATTCCACGTTATTGGCGTAGAGAAATGCGAAGGTCAATTTTAGAAATACAAACAACGGGTGACAAGACGCGTCAAAACCGAAATAACAGCTTAGATTAGGTTTCGTAACCCTCAACAGAAATTTCCGAAATAACTGCAGTTTAAAACTCGTCCGGATTGTGAAATTCCGTACTTTAACGGTTGCGAAAGCCGTTAGTCTGTAGATTAACGGATTACTGCACTTTAGCGGTAACATATGTGTAAAATACCATTTAATGAATCCTTTTCCTAATCCGAACACAATTTTGTTTCCATATTTTCAACAAGTATTTCATTTTAAAATAATGGACCGTGTTATAATCACCCTGCGATTAAACCAAATAATATGTTATAAGGGAAACTGAACCTTCAGTACGTGAAAATGGCTAGATTTCTTGTTGGGTGTCCTACTTTAAACAATTGTAGTATATTTGAATGCGATGTAATGTGAATAGTTTACTCTATAGTATATATGTATGTTCCATTGTTCAATTTTCATCTGTTTCTTCCGCATCTCTTGATTTATTTTATATATTTACAACTTTCACGGTGGAATGTAGTTCTTTCACCACAACCATTGTCGTATAGCAATAAAAATGGCAATAGCCAAGGCGAACGTGATGCCAAGTTTGGGGCGACTTTGACACTTTAAAACTCTGCGAGAAAATAAAAAAAAACACACTCTCATTAGGCCTCGTTTGAAGTGTGCACCATCTAGTTCGATGGTATAGCTGGTAGAGAACCAATTGGATATCACTTTGCTTTAGAAAATGCGCATTGGGAGCAACCGATGATGCCAAATTGAAACCTGTTTTTTTACGCACCAACTGATTGAGTCAATCAATAGACTGAAGGGACTTTGCCTCATCTCCTGTTGATCTGCTTGAAACACTCGTCCTAAACTCCGGGATATCCCTTGTAACCGAGCAACAATCAATACATAAATTTCATATTTTATCGTCAGCTGTTTATAAATATACAATGAGAAAATGCATTCATGTCATCGAACTGTGTCATCCACCTCATGCGTACCCTATATGTATAACCTTGTGTTGAATGCATTCTACAGAAACGGCTTATTACTGCATAGCCATGCAACCTTAGCATACCATACTATATGTTGCAGTTTGTGCTGTAGCCTACAGAAATATGACGAATGTTAAGCATTTATGAACAATTAGATAGAGCACCAAAAAGACTCTTGAAATAAATTTAATGCTGATGTCCCAAATTATAACTTGCCAAAGTTAAGCATTTTTAATAAAATTACAGCATATTTCTCATGCATGTAGCTCCCACGTATTGCCTTATATTATTTTTGCCATAATATGTACGTATATATTAGGAATAGCCGAGTTGAAATTATTAGCAGTTTTGAAGCACTGGAGTATTTTTTTAAATTTCACTGCGATTCTCTAAACATTCACGTAATTTATAAATAACATGTTTATAGTGGTGAGTAATATTACAAGTTTCGCTGTATTACCTGTATTCACTCTAAAGTTAGAAATGAAATTAAACATAATAAATAAGCAATTGATAGTAATATTTTGATAAGCTCCTTCAGCATTGTTTATTAATATTTTTACAAGGGAAAGTAAAAGTAATCTTAAGCATATGTAGCCCTTATAATTAAAATCCCTTTTGTGTGTGTTTACAAGAAATTTATCTTAACAAACTCACCCGGATTTATTACTGTCCCGGAGCTCCATATCATGAGAAAGTTTTGAAAGACTGGATTTTAGACGATCAACTTCGTTGTTTAAACGATTGATTATGCCATCTCGAAGACTTATTTCACCTCGAAGTTCCTCTATACACTGCTGCTGCTCTTGTTCCTGAAATGTTTTACAACCAATTTCATTAATAAAATCATGTTAAATGTATACGTTTTGATTACAATAGTGTCTACATTCTCGAAATTAATACCGTATTGAGTTACAAGTTTTGAATGAACAATGAAAATTAAGGCTTCGTTACTTTTAATCTTGAAAGTTCCATGAATTTTTCCAACTCTATTCTCGCTGTCTGCAACTGCGCTTTATGATTCTGGGTTTGAATTTCTTGAAGTTTAGTTATCCTTTCCTCGCATTCGGCTATCACAGTATCTATTGAAAAAGTTTTCATCTATTTATGTCTACTTTTTAATTGTACTGGCATGTTGTTTAATGAATGCACAGGTTTACCGATTTCTTCCTGATGATTTTCTCTCAGTTTATCTATTTCATATTTTCTACGATTTTCTGCATCGGCTCTCACTAATTCTACTGTTCCTCTGTGAGCAGATAGCTGCATTTGTAGGTCCTCCACTAGCTGCTCTTTCGCTTTATCTTCAGAAGTCTAATAAAATTTACATAGTTATTCATTACTATTATTTCATATAATTGAGAAGTATACTTATAAACAAGTGCAGTATTTCTAGTATTTAGATTCAATATGGTTCTGCAAAATATGTAAAACTGATATTTGCTCCTACGTATTAGAGAAACAGTATCATGTTTCATTCAAGGTCAATTGACTTATTTCTAGCGCAGCATTCATTCCATTTGATTTGATAATACAATTTGTAATTATATCCGGTATGTACATAACTTCCTAATTTGAATATTTCAGTGTTGATGGTTTTGTTTAGATTACTGATATAGGTGGTACCTTTTTTTGACATTCGTTTTCTTTTTCCGCCAGCAGTCTATTTAGAGCTTGCAGCTCATACTTATGATGATCCATAGCACGTGCAGCATCCGTTTCGTACTTTTCTTTATTTGTTGTTATTTCCTCCTTCAGAGATTCAATCTTGATTTGAAATAACAGTTTATCAGGCTTTGGTAGATTTTTCACCATAATAGAATTTTAAGTATTCAGTATGTTAAATCGTTAATATATTAACCTGCATTGATAATTTGTCCAGTTCAAGCTTGTGTTTGCACACAGTATTGTCCATTTCATCATCCATTTGCTGTTTTAGCTCGGTCAATGCAGCCATTTTTTCTTCTCTATACTGGCAGTCCATTTTTTCTTTAAAGGCTTCATTCTCTAACCTACACCAAATAGCCAATTTACCATGTGTTGTAGTATTCATATCATTTTCAACACTTACAATATACAGGCTGTCCAAGTTAAATTACCCCAGCCAATTATCAACAAAATGATTGAGTCCTAGATGAAAAATTTATTGACCAGCATAAAGGAGATGACTTGTGGCGATTACAAAAATGGCATTGCGGATGACCTAGCTTGGACGTCGTATTGAAGGACATCCGCGGTATCATGGGTAGTGTATCTCAGGAACTTTTAAAAATAGTAGGTGTCTAGCTGCAATTGAAAGCTTGTAGGTTATCGTGTAATTAGTAAGATGTGCATAACAGTGTTGCAGGCGGATGTGTCCTGCAGTACACATTGATACAGGTGGATCCGGACAACAAATGACAAATCAATGCATAGGTTTATTGCAAAAAAGCATGTTTATTCCATTGACATTTGTTTGGACATAGAAAAGTATGTGCAAATTTAGTGTTTCTGTAAAGCATATTCAAAGTGTCCACTATCGCGTGTTATACAGTATTGTTCTTACATAATTGACCTATGAATTGACTGGTCATTTGTTGACAGGAACTCGAGTGACTCACCTGTATTGTTACTTAGAAGATGCAACACTGTGTTCTACACGATATCTTACTAATTGCCTGATGGTCTACAAGTTTCCAAAATTTTGCAAATAGCCAGCCATCTAGCTTTAACAGTTCCTGAGATACATTACCATGATACCGCTGGTGTCCTTGAAGATGGTATCCAAGGTCATCCGCAATGCCATCTTTGGACTCGCCACATGTCACTTCCTATATGTATGCTTGTAAATGAATTTTTCATCTAGGGCTCGCTATTCTGAGATGTAGTTGCCTGTGGGACTTTTATTCGGACACACTTTATAATTTCATTAAATATTTATATACGGTAAGAGATGAAAATATCCAATACTTCACCTCAGTTTCTCTGTCCAAGTGGCATTAATTCTCCGCGTTTCTTCTGTAAGTTTGGATTCTAATCTTATTTCTTGGACTCGTAATTCACGCTCTTGGGCCCTCTTCAATTCAGTAATATCACTCTACAAAAATGTGTGTACATTTATACGTTAGTTAATTCCAGAATAAAATGCAGACTAGAATCTTAGAAATTTTCAAAGAACGATAGCTTTATTTAAGGCAACAAATTATTAGGTAGGTACAGTATGTCATGCTCAAAAGGACAAATTTTCAAAAATATTTTTGCTGCACCTGAAGTTTGGTTGTAGTTTTCCTACTTTCCCGCAGCTGGAATCTAGTTTCGCTGTGTTCTTCCCTGAGTCTGATTTCGACATTTCGCATTTGTTCTAGTTGAGTAGATGCAACTTTGGCGCCTTTTTGAAGTTCATTCGTTAATCCTCGAAGTTGGTTCAATTCGGCTTCGGCGTTTGACAATTTGCTGCTCATTTCTGACTGCAATGCTGTCAACTCCGACCCTAGTTTGTCTTTCTCCACTGACAACTTCCCATGTTCCTACATTATGCATGATGCAATTTTGTAAATGTAATATTTAAGTTTTAACATCTCATTCAACTTTTAACACTAGAAGAGCCAGATGCAGTCAATTTGACTGTTTTTCAATATTAATAAATATGTGATCTTGACCTTTGGCTCTTCTAGTGTTAAAGGTTTTAATGAACATCATGCCGAATAAATAATGTTAGGAACGCAAAGCGTCAATATTATAGCTGTGATGAAAATAATTTAGTCAGATAAGGGCATTTAAATATTTTTACCTTCAATGTTCTACACTCTGCATGCAGACTGTACCTCAGAAAAATTCTTCACCTTTTCCTCGCATTTCTTTTTCTCCACATCTACACGGTTTTTGTAATCTTTCTCAATTTCTCTCAGCTTCCACTCATAATCATCGTTTAGTTGTTGTTGTCTTTCAACGCTGCATTTCTTCCAGAAACCGAGTTCTTTCTCAAAGCGTGTTTCCATTGCTTGCTTTTCCAATGTTATATCTTCGAAAGCCTTTATGCAAAATCATTATTTATTTTTTCTGCATATATGCATTGCGTATAAAGGGCTGCGCTCGAAAAGATCAAACCTTCTGCAGTTTCTCCATTTTACTGTTTGTGTCTGTTATTTGATCGTTCAGCAATTTTTCGGTGTCTTGAAATTCTTTATTATTAGCCTCGGATTTTTCTTGTAGCAATTGCACGCTGCTCTGCAGATTTTTCACTACTTCTTGCTGCCTGGCGTTGCAAAGCCTCAACTCTGCTAGCAGATCTTGACGCAATATAGATAGAGAGGCATGCATGAAAATAACTTTCTCCGTATCGCCCACTTACACACAAAACGATAAGTGCAAGTTCTCATACATTAGCAATATAAATCTTTCAACGCTGGCATTTCCTGTTACCTGTGTACTTGTTCAGGTTTTTGTCATTGATGGCTTTTTCTTCGCGAAGTTGCTGTGCTTCTTGGCGTTCGGTTTGAAGCTCCTCGAGACTTGATTGAAATTTCACTGTCAGCTCGTTCATTTGGAAGTTGGACGTTTCGATTTCTTTGCGAGCTTCATCGAGTACTTGGTTTAGGTGGCAAATTCTCGTTTCCAGTTCATCATTTCGTTCCCTCTCTAGTTGAGATCTTTGAGCCATTCGCGAAATTTCCTGGTGAAATTCTGTCTCGAAAACTGATCTCTGGTGACTTTGAATTCAATAACAAACAAACTTTCATTATGCGCATGATCACCATGAAAATTTATCATATGACTTTCCTGTTAACAATTTATAGAAATTTGTGCGTGTATTGAGTATTTTTCAATTTTCCTGCTGAAATATACTCTTTGGACACACCCCAACTCTCTTGGATGCGCTTGCATAATTAAGCATGATAGAGATAGCTCATAAAAGAACATTACGATGAACTATTTATTCTCTTCTCCATGCTATTTTTTATTTTTTTTTGTGAATGACATGATTCCAGACATTTAATATAGATTGGCGTGGATTTCTCAAATCTTAGGTTGCAAGACAAATGCTTATAGCAGTACAATGCTATATTGGTTGTTAATACTGATTTAAAAGCCATGGTTTCGAAAGTTCTGCAAGTGAGGGAAGAGGAGATAAAAAAATCATAACTTGTTGATAGTTGATTTCCTCAATTCACACTCGCTTTTCATAATTTTACTAAACGTGACTGTCATTAATTGTTTGCATGAAAAATAATATGAATTGTTCTAGATTGCAAATTACTTACTGAAGTTGAGCGATGGTATGATTTAAGTTCTTACAGTTGGCTTCACAGTTAGACACTTTCGCCTGAAATTCATTACGAAGTGTTTGACACTTGATTTCGTTTTCTCGAATAGTTTCTTGCAGACGGAGTTCAGCTGCTTGGCAACGATTTTGGAGTTGTTGGACGCTGGTTTTCCAATTTGTTTCGGCATCTGTAAATCTTTGCTCATTCGCAGATTGCATTTCGGAGAGAACAATATTTCCTTTCTCCCTTTCAGCTTGCCATTCATCCCTTAAAAAGAGAAGTTGTGAGCCTGTTGTAATAAAAATAGTTATGATGACACGACGCTTTTTGCATACACCATACTATATGCTCTAAACATTTGCTAGATCGTTCTGGGACACTTCGTAAGAGAACTTCAGGCACAATAAACTAATGACCTCAAATCATAAATTGGGGTCTTGCCGATGGAGGTCTAAATTGGTGTGCTTACTGTAGCCGTTTGGCGTTAGATTCGCTGATTTCCAATTTAGTCTTGCAATCTGATGCTGCTTTAGATAAATCTTGAGCTTTTCTTTCCGTATCTGCTAATTTCTTCTCCAACTCTTCCACCTGCTGGCGCAACTCAGAATCGGCTCGTCCTAGCTGCGAAAGCATCAACATTTCAAGTCAAGTCGAGAGCACATGCAAATATTTGAATTCCGAGTAGTATATCTGTAAAACGCGCGAATGGAAAATGTCGATTTTATTTCGGGAACCGGATATACACAGTCAACACAGCCTTGTGTATCTTTCTTTAGGTGTTCTTAAATACATCTCTGAATGAATGTTCTCACACTTAACTATTTTCCCCCCACGTTAAATCCCACGCTTAATTTCCATGATGATTTGGCCTGTCAAAACTTAGCCTTGTTAGAAACAGGAATGAAGTTTTTTGATGAATTCATTTTGCTGAATTTAAAAATTTTCAGGTAATGAACAAATCAAATGAACAACGAAGACAACTCGCAGTAAGGTATTACTAATATTACATTGCAAAATGTTTTATTCAATAGAAATGTTTACCTGGGATTTGCGAACTGTCAAAAATGAAACCGAGATGGATGGATGAAGAAGTTAGTTGGTGTGAATATAGACTTGATGGATATGGAAAAAAATAACAGAGGATTTTTAATCTAGCCAAATCTTTTATTAAGATGAGCGTGTAGGAAAGTTGTTTATGCAGCTGTTAATAGGTCTAACATACAAGTCTATCTATATCTTGTTGCTAATATAACCTTGCTGACATCCCCAAATAAATTAATGATAACGATTTCTTGCAAGAAATGAAGACGGGGCGAGATCTTCAGAGAGTTATTATGCTGCTGAATGAAGTTGTTTAATTTCTTCAAGTACTGAGCCTATATTAGGTGAATCCATTAATCATGTATCCCAGAATTACCTAACAAACTTGTTCTATCAATTTTACGCGTCTTCAATCATTTTTCCAAATGACCTATGCAGCAAGCCTACATGTATGCACAACATAATTTCCGATTGTTGCTTTATTACCTACTGAAAGAGACACTGTATAAAGTGTGAATTGAATACCTTTTGGTAGTGAGCGAGTTTTCTCCTCGCTTCAGCTCTCAACTGACTCAATGCGTCATCGTGCGATTCCCTCATCAGCCCAATTACTATCTCATTAGCGTCAAGCTTTGTGTTAAGGGCATGCACTACCTATAAAAAGATCAATATATAACTGTTATACACTCGGTTAGTTAAATAGCATATTGCCGGTTGCGTATTCACACAACAACTATATCTTGTAATTCTACTAATCTGACGATGCTGCAATACTTGCTATTATTGTACAGGGTTCTGTAAAATCTGTATGTATTGGTAATAACTTCAAAGAGAAACGACGGACAAAAAAATGACGCAACATATCAGAGGGACATCCAATGGTGATGGCATAGACGACCTTGGATTATTTCCTTGAAGGTCAAACTGATTATAAATCTCATTTGTTGTACAGTAGTTTGGCAGTATTTACATCTATTCTGAAATCATTGCTGATATTCGTGATGAAATGTACAGGCTAACATTCTGACAATTACATAGTTGTTGCGCTGCCCTTTACTGTTTACTTCACCACCATATCAGTCTGCCATGCAATGAAGTGATACTAGATCGTCGTTGATAACGTCACCAACGATGTACACACTGTCATAATTTTTTGTCTGCTGTTTCCTGGAAAAGTAGAATTAACAAGAGTTTTCTCTCACCCTGTTTACCTAATTCTATGCATTTTACAACCCATATATTAGACTTAAAAGAGCTCAATGAATATGTATTTGACAGATAAGATAAAATCTATATAGGAATTATCATCACAATACCAGAAATTTTATCAATACACTCATATTCTGAAAAACAGGAGTAAGCATTCTTTGGAACGCAAATTATATTCACAAGAATTTCGAGCATTATCCCTCTTTCAATGCAAAAATAATATCAATGTGTATATGGTAAGCATGTATTCAAGTGTTTATTTGTTTAATAGAGTAATCTATTCACTTATCAAGTTGTAATCATAAAAAATTCTTGCTTTCAACGTCGCATTATTACTTAATTATAAATAATCTTGAACTTCACAATTCTAAAGGTTTGAGTCTAACGACTTCGGTCAACGTCGAAAATGTGGTCTGTAGTTGGCTATAGTACAACGTTTTAAGGGTCACCGTCACCATACAAATAGCTGGACGTTGGACGTTGCTAATCGTTTTAATAAGCATGTCAAATATTTGGATGTTGAACCGTGTAGTGCGTGCGTAATACAATACGACTTTTCTGTGCTCGCTGACCACTATTTGGTTTTGTGATGAGATCGAGTGTTGTGTTAGGGATTGTTTTTCTTATTAAGATTGTGCAAATATTTGTTAATGCAAACAGAACCAGATGAAATATTAATTACAGGCATTAAAAACGCATCCGCAGAATTGCGTTTGTTGATGATTCACATTTGTACGTTGAGCTCTAGCCGCTGTGCCGTTCAAGGTACATTAGTAATTAATACGATACATTTGTACGTTGACGATGTACGACCAATTATATCCAGGCCTTTAGTACTTGCAAGGCAATATCATGTTCATAATTCTGTTCATTTGTATGCCTGTACGTAAACATTTGAAGTAAATATCTCAATGTACCGCGTCAACAATTATGAACTATGTATTGTGTCATGTTCATCAGTGCATGAAACTATTGTCACTTATATGAATTTGCTTTAATGTTTTTTATTATGCAAGAAATTTTATTTTCAACGATGCTCATAGAGCTGTGCAGGATGGCGTCTAAGCGAAGCATCAGTGCTCGAGAAACTCGACCGACTTACTGTAGATGCGAAAATAGCTTGTGTACTGTAAACAAGCAAACCTTGAGCAAAAGAATGTGAGAAATTGAATCAAGGCCATGAAAGCTGCTCCACTATCTAACTAATATTACATACTTATTTGTATAAAATTAAAGCAGAAAATCGTTTGATTCTGAAAATGACATTAATTAAACAATGTACTGCAAAGCAACTCTACTACAGTATGTAATATCAATTAATAACTCCTGTATCTGATTTTTATTATTTCAATAGTGTCACATGAGTATTTTGCATGCCAAATTTGTGCTACCGCAGAAATTACTAAATCCCTTTTCTGTGCTAAAGAAAAAATAACTTTACCTAACCTCGATTGCATCTCGCATAGGAACTGGAAAGGAATAAAATGACACCTAGTATGTGATAGCACAGTAAATCCCACATGGTGATTTTATTGGAATACTAAATTTCTTATTATTGACTATCATCACTCGCAGGATGTTCCTCCTAGAGTAATTCCATTTGGATGTTTGATTAAGAAGACCGAGTTACAAAACCCCCATTTTTTGTTGCATGATGAATAAATGCCGAAGCCTAACTGCATTCAAACACACCCCCCCC